>JUDQ01000263.1:0-49474 GCA_000812075.1 Scedosporium aurantiacum
GGCTTCATCGAAGGCTTGACGTTGTGTCTATCTGTGAAGAAAGAGTCTCGGGTCTCATCAAAAAAAGTAGTAATAAAGTAATTAAAGCGAGAGAGAAACAACGAAAAACGAAAATGAACATACAACCCATCTACCTTTTCCGTCCTTAGGCTCAGCAGGCATAACAAGAGATATAGCGGCCGAAGAAAGTCAAAAGAAAGTCAAAAAAAGGGGATATGGGTATGATTTTAGAAACTTCAACTCCTGCCTATCCGACTTCTTTTTTGTAAAGGAATTTCTCGACGCGCGGGGGTGGTGGATATTGGGGATGTGTAAAGGGGGAGGCGGATGTGAGAGGCATCGTTACATTTTGACCATTATAAAGTGATTAAAAAACGAGGAAGAAACTCCATGGCGGAGATCCTAGCCCTCTTAGTACTCGGCCACGTCTTCGTGATCGATAGAGTCGGCAGCAACCTCCTCGTAATCACGCTCAAGCGCGGCCAAGTCCTCACGAGCCTCAGAGAACTCGCCCTCCTCCATACCCTCACCAACGTACCAGTGGACGAAAGCACGCTTCGAGTACATAAGATCGAACTTGTTGGAAAGCGCCGACCAGGCCTCGGCGATGGCGGTGGTGTTGGACAACATGCACCTATAAGTGAGCTATGTTAGTCTCTTGAAAAGCACGCAACAATCGCACACACTCATGCAAGTATGGACTTCAGGGTTGAATTGGGGGACTTACACAGCGCGGTTGACCTTGGCAAGGTCGCCGTTGGGGACCATCTCGGGGGGCTGGTAGCAGATACCGAGCTTGAAGCCGGTAGGGCACCAGTCGACGAACTGGATGGTACGCTTGGTCTTGAGAGTGGCGACGGCGGCGTGAGCATCCTTGGGGACGACATCACCACGGTACAGAAGGCAGGTAGCCATGTACTTGCCGCTGCGGGGGTCACACTTGACCATCTGGTTGTTGGGCTCGAAGCAGGACATGGTCATCTCCTGGACCGAGTTGGCCTCGTGGGCAGCCTTAGCGGCGGAGATGACGGGAGCGTAGGCAACGAGAGGGAAGTGGATACGGGGGTAGGGAACGAGGTTAGTCTGGAACTCGTTCAGGTCGACGTTGAGGGAGCCGTCGAATCGGAGGGAGGCGGTGATGGAGGAGACAACTAGTTAAGCCGTATTGTCAGTACACACGAAGACATCTATCGAGAGAGAAGTGAGAGAGCTCGCGAGGAGGCATATCCATAGAAAATAGCAGCAGCACGTACCCTGGGCAATAAGCCTGTTGAGGTTCTCGTAATCGGGTCGCTCAAGGCCGAGGTTGCGGCGGCAGATGTCGTAGATGGCCTCGTTGTCGACCATGAAGGAGCAGTCGGAGTGCTCGAGGGTGGTGTGGGTGGTGAGGATAGAGTTGTAGGGCTCAACGACGGAGGTGGCAGTCTGGGGAGCGGGGTAGACACAGAATTCGAGCTTGCTCTTCTTGCCGTAGTCGAGAGAGAGGCGCTCCATAAGAAGGGCACCGAAACCGGAACCGGTACCACCACCGAAAGAGTGGAAAACGAGGAAGCCTTGAAGACCAACACAGTTGTCGGCAACACGTCGCACCTTGTCCAAAACGGGGTCGATGAGCTCCTTGCCCACCGTGTAGTGTCCACGAGCGTAGTTGTTCGAAGCATCCTCCTTTCCAGTAATCATATGTTCGGGGTGGAAGAGACTCCTGTAGGGACCGGTGCGGACCTCGTCGACGACATTGGGCTCGAGATCGCAGTAGATAGTCCTAGGAACGTACTTTCCTTGACCTATACAAGAGGAAGAGAGGAAGGTTAGAGAAGTCTTCTAGGCGGCTGGCCAAGGGTCGTGAGATCACATACCAGTCTCGGAGAAGAAGGTGCTGAAGCCATGGTCGGGCTCAGCGGCCTTGCGCTCCTCAGTCAGGTAGCCATCAGGCTGAGCAGAAAATCAAGTTAGAGACATGAAAACCATTGGAGATTCGGGTAAGAGGGGGCATACCTGAATACCATGCTCAAGGCAGTAGAGCTAGAAATATCCAACCCGGTTAGCTGATTCGCCTCCAACGATAGTCATGAAAGCAAAAGTCTTCGATCATCACTAGGATGAGGTTTCATATGGAATTGGGACCGGTAGCGGGACGGTTGGGAAAAAAGGGGGGGAGAGGGGGAATCGGATCGGCCCAGTTCATCAAAACGAGATGCCCAGAAGAGGGGCGCTTCGAAATAGCAAAGGACGATGGTAAACATACCTCCCAGCACGAGTTGGCGATTTGGCAACCCGCCTGGCCGACTGGAGACGTAAAGTTGATTAGCACGATAGCCAGAGGAGTGGCGAAGAGCCATCACCACAACACGATGCGGTGAGGAAAACGCGTCCAGGGGAGGGGTTCGAGAAAGAAGATGAGGGCACTCACCGTTGATAGAGATAATCTCACGCATTTTGGAATCTCAAGATGACCGAACCAGAGGGATTAACTTGACGACAGACTATGTCGGAGAGGATGCGAAGATGATGGGAGGTTGAAATTGGTTAAGGAAAGGGTCGTGAAGGGTGGAGTGAGGGAAGTAGGTGTGTTGGTGTATGTAGCGGAAGGGGAATTTTTCTCTTGTTGACGTTGATAGGGATTAGGGGGTTGCCCGCAAATAGTAGTGGCGGCAGGTGGTGCCTCCACCAGAAAAAAAAATAATGGACAGCCTGAGGCGGTTGCCAACTTCCCCCCATGGAAAATTATGGGGTCTTTGGGCAGTTAGGGCGTGGGACCGACCCGGAACTTGCCTTGTAGAGCTTGGTAATCAGTACTCGTTGACCTTCTGGATTGGCTCCTTGGACGGCAGCGGTGGCGCTGGACGGCGAGGTATCTATACTTTCATGACGGCAACACCCCTCTTCCACCAGCACCAGTACTGAGTACCTTCATAGTGTACAACTGCTCCAATGTTGGATGTCAAAGTGGGACATCAAATCAATCAGCTCAACTCCACCACCATCAAACCAATGATTGAAGTCTGTGCTACCTCCATCAATAGCTACGAGGCAATCCACTAATACAGCCTGTCATCAGTGAGTCGCCACTGGCCTCCCCCAGAGCGAATGTGTACGAAGTATGAGATCCCACTGACTATTGTTTTTTCTTCATACATATCCTCCTCGATAGATCGAATGTAACGGCGCGGCACTCGTGCTCACGCGTTCATCCTCCATCCACTCACTGAGTGCTTTACGACGAAGATATCGAACAGACCAAACAGGAGAGAGCGGTGGCAAGTCGATTCACTGGGTCCTAGGTTGTCCGTTGATCCATTGATCCTCCCCACACACTACGAAGTACAGTAGTGTACGGAGTATGCTATGTACTATTATCCACTACTGTACAGCTTCAGGCTCGGCGCAATACTGATAATAGGCCATCATTAAGTTTGATTTCACAGTGCCACCAGGGCAATCTCGTACGAAATACCGCAGAGCCGTCGTCTGATTGCCCCTTCAGAAACTTCCACAGGACTTTGGCCACCGCCCGTGTACTTCGTACTCATCATCAATGATACTTTTTTCGTACGAGCGACAAAAAGGTATTGCTCTGCTCCTCCTAGCACCTCAGTGTAATTATATGGCCCGTCGTGCAAATTGGGATTGTCTCGAAGCAGTAAGCGCCGCGCCGATAATTCCCACCATGGCGGCGAACGACCACTCAAATGCCGATTTCCTCATCAAACTGGGACGGCGTCACCCCCAATCGAACGGTCCAGGTACCAGCAAATTGATCACTGCTCAACCCCTGGAGAGGACCTTGGGGGGAGACCCTTTTCCACTCGTTGAAAAGTCCTGATGTATTGTGTACTTCGTACAGGTGCGAGGTGGCATGTACCACCCGTTCCACCGTACGCTAAGAAACCTCAAGAGCGTGGGTTGGGAAATGGGGAACCAGGAACCAATGAATCCAGCTTCCCTCGGACGTTTCTCCTCCCCGACTGTTTACATGTGTTTAGATTACCAGGCAGCCGTAGTTCGTGTCCTCTCGCCAAGGAGTTTCTTGGAGATCTTTCGATGCCCATTTGGCCATGAAACAAGTGCCTTGTTTTCGAGGACAAAAGGACTATGTATTGTCAACAGCTGTGCTTCGTACGAAGGAAACCACTCATCAGGGTCGACGGGATTCAGGGTCTGTCCGTGTCGAACTTTTGGGCTGTCAAGCTTGTGCAGGGGTTGTCGTGGATTCAACGGATCAGGGGTCCATGCACAGGTGGACACAAGGGACCAGGATCTTGGGCCCAGATTCATTCAGGTTCCCCAGGTCTGCCTGTCTGTCAGCAACGATCCGTTGAGACTCAAATCTCAGTGTTCACTCTAGCTCTTGGATTTGGAACGTGGACAAAAGCCGCCTTCCATCCAAATGTTGCTTGTACACTGTCCCCCTTTTCGTATATTACTATGGATACGACAGGCTATCCGTAGACCGACGAACTCCGCTGAGCATCATCTGCTTCGTATACTCTGCTTTTGATATAATCTCATCGCCACCCCAGACCCGGTGATATCTCCCGTCGATCCATTCAAGACATAAACTACGAAGTACACAGTCAGGAAGTACAATCGAGCAATGGTGGGTTTGAAACCTATGCTTCTTCTCGAATTCACGAAGATTCCAAGACAAGTCCACGGTCTCACCTTGATTCTTCACAAGAACGAGGGACGTTTTGCCATCCCACTCCCGGAGTCTAATCCCGTCTAGTCTAAGTGCCTTCTCTATTGTCTCTTATTCCACGCCACGCAGTCGTCCAATTTGACCCCCTCGCCACCAAAGCAATCCAGAGCGCTCCCAATCGTCAAGTCCACCTTGCCATCGCTGATCCGCTTAACGAGATCCAGGTCCTCAAGATGCCTCGCCCCTCCAGCGTACGTAACTGGGATGCTGCACCACTCGGCTAACCTCTTGACGAGTTCCTCGTCGATGCCCTGTTGTAGACCCTCGTTGTCGGCGGCGTGGATGAGGAACTCGGAACAGTAAGGCTCAAGTTGCCGTATCGACTCTGGAATTTCACAAACACTTTTAGCCATAGCTCAAAGTAGGGGGGCGAGGGAGTCCATCCAGAACAAGAGCTTACCTTGGTTGACCTCCATATCTGTAATCTTCTGCCACTTATTCATGGCAACGTGCCAACTCTGCTCCCCCGTCTTCCGACAACTGAGATCAATCACGAGCTTGCTCTTGTCATTCCCCAGACTCTGGAGGACAGAATCTAACCTCTCCTGGCTGAATTTTCCATCCGGGAAGAGGTACGACGTGATGATAACCTGCACACTACCGATCAGCTCTCACGCATTTTCTTCCCCTAGACAGCTCGCGCAAACTTATTCTGGGTGCATAGAAGAAAGCAGGGGCACACACGCACCTTTTCCGCCCCGGCATCAATCCACTCCCTTGCATTCTGATCCGTAATGCCCCCTCCAACCTGAAGACCTCCAGGCCACGCCTCCAAAGCCTCCCTCGCCGCTTCGGTATTTCCCGGCCCAAGCATGATGACGTGGGCGCCGGTGAGTCCGTTCTCCCGGTACAGCTTGGCGAAGTGCGCCGGCGGTAGATGGGAGACGAAGTTGGTCTTGAGGGCCGCGGACTCGCTGTCGAGGGTCCCGCCGACGATTTGCTTGACCTGCCCCGCGTGGAGGTCGATGCAGGGCCGGAGCCGAGTCATTGCGGGCAATGTGGGGTAAAAGGTAAAAGAACACCTCAAAATAAGTTGGATTGGCGGATTGTTTCTTTTTTTCCTTTTTTCCTTCTCCCCGCACTCTACTCGAGACTAGGGTTCGCTATGAGGTTGTGTAGAAGAGAGTGGAAGAAAATACTTCGTTAGACCATCTTTCGCGCTGCGATGCAGGACCAAGACAACTTTGAACGAAGCGTCATGGAAGGCTGACTAACCCCTCGACCACTTCAGTGTTCCATAAACAATTGAATTGAATTGAATTGAATTGATTCATCAGCATTGAGACATAAAACGTGATAGAATTATTTCGTTCATCTAAAGAGGCGGCTCACCTCGCGATCTGATACTAGATTTCGAGGGTGCTCTCAAGATTGTACCAGACAGCTTTCTATCATCTGAGTGAGCGACACAGTGCGAGCCAAGTTCTATTATCATTAAACCTGCACGTCATCGATCACAGCTCGACAAGCTCACCAAGCTGAACTCCCAAACTTCAACCTCAACGGCGAAGACTCATTCAACATCGCAATCTCACTTACAACCAGCACCTCAAATTCACCGGCCACACATCGCAGCATCACTCGAGCCTCCCAGAAGAGCATATTCGAAAATCTGTCCAAGAATAAAAAAATAAAATAAAAAGAACCAGCCACCTCATCAGCCAGCGCTAGCATCACATTACCATGCTCATCCCGAAACTCACCCCTCTCTCCCTGCTCGTCACCACCCTCTCCCTCCTCGCCCCAACCCTCGCCAACACCGAAAAAGCCATATTCATAGCTCCAGCCCCTTCCCCCAACACAGCCCAACACCCTTCCCTCTCGCCCTGGTACCTCACGACCCTACCAACCCTTACACCCTCCAACTTCTCCATCCGCACTCACCTCGTGTCCCAATTCCCTTCCTCCCTCTCACCGGGCTCCGAATCGTGGTACCTCCTCGATGACCTCAACCCCGACCAACGCTACGAAGTCCGAATATGCTGGGCTGCAACCGTAAGTTCTTCTCTCCTTCGAAAAAGACATATTTCTCCCTCTCCCTCTCCCTCTCCCTCTCCCCTCATCCCCCAGCTCGCAAAACACAGAAGAAGGGAACAAGAAAAACTCATCCTCTCAACCCTTTCAAGCAACCCACATCCTTCACCCTAACAACATTCACCGTCCCCCAAGTCCTCGAAGACCCAAACCTCGTCACCTCCCTAGCCCACTACGAGCTATCCCACGCACCAGCCGCGGAGGAGGGAAAACAGAGAGACTTCGAGACCGGGGAATCCTCGAAGCTCCTCCTGCGCGTCGTGACCGCCGCCGATTACTTCACCGACGACGAAAGGCTCATGAAGCAGCCCGAGCCCGTGCACGTGGATCTCATCCTCGATCCGTTCCTTTTTAATGTGTTGCCGCGGTCGTTGGCGCCTACGGTGGTGTATATCGCCGCTCTTGTGCCGTTGGCGTGGGTCGTTGCGAGGTGGGTGTCGGGGAGGATGGTGAGTGTTGCGAGGGCGGGTGCCGGAGGTGTGGAGACGAAGAAGAAGAGGTGAGGGATAGGTTTCGCTTGAAGTTTTTGTTATTGGTTTTGTAGGCTATCAGTTGTATATTAGAGAAGAATCTAAAATCATAGGATGCATTCTGTTGCTTCACTGCTAAGGAAATGCAGTCGATGGTGTTCTACGCTATTCAAACACTCCGGGTCTCATACGAAAGACTAATACCAACATACACTTCGTGTCAAAGATTAGAAAAAAGATTAAACCGTTCCATAGGTGCAATCTCTCTTAATCACCAAAAAAAGGGGAGGGGATATTACCAGCCAAATAAATATGAACAAGGATATTTGAGGATAAGATCAAAAACAAAAAGAAAGAAAAAAGATACGCGTTATGCATAAGGCAAAAGGACATATATGGAAAGAAAAGAGATAAACATCTTCAAAGACATAGTAAATCATTTAAAAAGACTGGCTTCAAAAAATAAGAAATCCTCCAGGCTTGTCAAGTGTATTTCCCAACAAGATGCGCGCATCAAACGTATGTATTCCATCCACCAAAAAAAAAGACGCTTCAAAAGCTTCAACAACCCTTCAACGTGAGCTCTCTCAGTAGCGAGGATTGCTACCGTACGATCCCTGGGGGAGCTGGCTCGAGCCTCCGTGATGAGGCGGAGGCTGATAGGACTGGCCGGTACTGTGACCCCCGTACTGTTGGTGACCTTGGTGACCACCGCCGGACTGATGTCCGTAGGGAGGCTGATTGTGTGGGGCGCCGTAGCTGGGCTGACTAGGCGGTGCTCCGTAGGAAGGTTGGCTAGGAGGAGCTCCGTAGCTGGGCTGGCTGGGAGGCGCGCCGTAACTATGCTGGCCTGACGGCGGCGCATAGCTAGAATGAGTACTGGGGGGCTGTCCGTAGCTAGGCTGCTGACTCGAGGGCCCGTGTCCCTGGGATCCGTGTCCCTGGCCGCCGGGCGGGTAGTAATCGTGCGATTGCTGGTTCGACGATGGGGGATGATATGATTGAGACTGCGAGTGGGAGCCTCCGGTGTTGTGCTGAGAATGCTGAGAATGCGAGCTCGGCGGCGGAGCAGAGCCGGGGGTCGGTGCCTGGTAGGAAGTAGGGGGCGCCTGGCCAGAGTAGGTCCCGCCGGTTCCCGCACCAGAATATCCGTAGTTTTGGCCCTAGACGCAACCGTGAGCGTGAGTCTCGAATCGACAGAAATCCCCATTATTCCATTTTTTCAAAATCAACATACCGACTGGTTATGCTTCCCGCCACCACCGCCTAAGAAGGAGGCCACGCCGCCAATCAGACCGCCACCATGAGCGGGAGAACTACCGTGAGACGAAGAATCGCCGCCGTGGTAGTTCTGCGGCTGCGCGGGCTTGTTCCCGGACGAGAACAGATTCGAAGCCAGCGCGCCCACGAGTTTTCCGGGAACCGAGGAATTCTTGCCACCGCTGCCGCCGCTGCTTCCATGACCGCCGCCGGCAACGCTGCCGATAAGCTGACCGGCAAGACCGAGGGGGCTACTCGAGTCCTTTTGTTTCTTGTTACCTCCAGCTAACATCTGGAAGGCCATGCTCTATTCCACCAAAAACACCCAAGGGAAAAAAAGAAAAGTTAGCCTTCAAGGAACCAAAAAAATCGGACAGAAGAGGAGAGGTCGCGTAAGCGGGGATAAAAGAAAATCTTACACCAAGGCCACGGTCACCATTGCCGCCTCCGATACCTCTAGACCCATCCGAAGGCAACACGGGCTCCATCGTCCCGTCAGCATGCCTTCTCGTCTGGCTGCCGTCGGGATGGGTGATGATCTCGGACTGCGGCGTGCCGTAGGGATGTTCGACATGGGGGCTAGGAGTCGCTCCGGTGGGAGCAGCCTCCGTCGGGGTCTCCCATTGTGACACGCCGGTCGAAAGCTGGACGAAATAGTACTTTCTGCTCGCGCCGTCCCACTGGGCGATCCAGCCGGCGGGGAGCGGCGGGGGAGCATAGGTTGGTCCCCCTTCGTTGCTTGGGGATCCTGGCCCCGCCATTGGCGCGTTGTTTGTGGATATGCGTGTGTGTTTGGAGGGGTTTTGAGGTGGTCGAGCAGGGGTCGTGAGAAGATCGCGGGGTTGATGCTCCTTTTTTTTTTTTTTTTTGTCCTTCTTCTCTCTTGATCGTCGGGGCTAGAGGCGGTTCGGCCTTCGAGGGCCTGGAAATCGGAGGGATCCGCAGGTGTAAGTTTAGACTGACGCGGAGGATGGAGCGAAGAAAGACGGGAAGGGAAGAGAGAAGAGAGGCTAAACAAGGTGGGATGGGGATTGGGATGGGGGAGGTGGTTTGGCCCCTCGCTATAAGAATTAGCGATATCTGAGTTGAAGGTGGGGTCAAAAGGGTCAATGTCAAAGTCGAAGACGGACGGGTCGAACAAGGGACGAGGAATCAGAAAGAAAGGGTGATGTACGAAGTATCGATGTAAACCAGACGTTAAAGTGGCTTGGTTCTTGGTCACTTGGTCTTTGGTCTCCCCGGCAGGGTTCTTCCTGGAAACAAAAGAATTGATATGTACAATAGTGTAGAAACCGTCTGCGAAGACAGAAGCCACAGTCCAGTCCAGGGTCCAGCGGGTCAAAAAAGAAGATGAAGCGGAATGTGCGCGCTTGCAACCTTGTGACAGATGGTTTGAAGCTAAACCCACCAGCCCAATCAGATGAAAATGCCCTGCAGAATGGAGCACTTCCCCGAGAAGATAGAAGGTTCTAAGGTTCCCTTGACACGCAGGCGAGTGGGAAATCGAAAGATGTACAGCGAAGATATTGGTGTCTCAAGACGAAGAGGGGAAAGACTGGATTGAAATTAAGAGTCGGATCGAGTCAGACTTCACTTGGCCCAGTGTGATATGGGCGTCTTTATGAACTCGCTGGCGATGGTACGAAGTAATTCCCTCTTGTACCCCGGACCCATCTTGACTCTGGGGTCCTCGAGATTAAACGAAACTACAGCCAAGTTCCCTGCTTGGTGAGAGTGAGCTGAAGAGAGCGCGTACCGGCCACCTCGACACTAGGGGCATAGGGGCGTGCTGGCTCTACAAGTAGAGGTGGAGGCGGGTTGATGGGCTCTGGGACATTTGATATTAGCAGCGATCGAGATTTGATTGATCAATCAATCCTTCAAAGTCTGTACAAAAAAAGTAGCCCGCACTTGACTTGCACTGCCCTCCTTCCCTCCTTCCGTCAGAGGCTGGATGTGAGGGCTGGCGAACATTGCGAGATTGAAACAGTGTTGCTGCTAACGACACTGTATATTCTCGCGGTTTTACGTGCAAAATAGGTCGTTGTACACAGTATGGATACACGCCTCTGAGGCCTCTGAGCCACAACTGCAACGTACCAGACTTGGACTTGTTAGTGCTGGGAGGACTCCAACGACGCCTCCAAACCAGACCGAACAACGCCGGACAGATTTGTAAGTGTTTTCGAAGTGCAGTCTATCGTGGTAACTCGGTCGCTTTAGTCTGGTTTGTCTGGTGAGACGAGATGAGCGCCCAGGCATCATATTGTCCACTGTCCTCTCATATGTGCATATGTTCAATAACACGTCAAAATGAGAACGAGGAATCTCTCCCAGGGTATCAAATCATATCTGAATCACATTTAATCACAACTCTCTCTATCCTTTTTCCCCCTCAAGCGCTCCTCTGCCTTCTTCATAACACGCCCCATGCTCCAAGAGTCCAAGCTCGATCCTGGCCCCCAGCCGCACCTCTCATCAACCCACCGTGTCCCAAACTCTGCCTCTGCTGAGTTTTAGCATCAACATCCCCCGGCCTCGACGCGCCATTAGCGCCATGCAGCTGCCAGGCCTCCCTCTCAACGTTCGCAACGGCCAGCACCTTGAGTTGACACGCCAAGCTCGCCCCACTCCACGGTCCCAACGACTCGAGAGCCCTAAGCTCTCCTTGGACCGGCTTCGTCTTGCGCCTGTCCAGCTTCTCGTCGATCGCGTTCGTTTCCGGCATGGCGTTCGCCGCGTCGTGCCACACGCCATCCTCGCCAGCTTCGCCTTCTTGACCTAGTACAGCCGTGGGTCCGGTCCCGGCCTGTCTGGAGCCGTAGCGACGGAGCTTGGGATTCTTCTTGACGGCCTCGGCAGCCCGCCCTGTCACGGGGTCCCAGTCTCTCATGCGTACGAGCTCCGAAAGCTCGTCGAATATCCTGCCCTTGAGCCCGAGAATCTTGGAGCATCCTCCCGTGAAAATTATACGTGACATGCAGACGGCGCGCACGTCGAGGGGTAGGTGGAGTAAATGCTTGTAGACGAGCCAGTGGACCGGAAGCTCTTCGTCGTCGAAGCTGCAAGGCGCATTCGGCCTCTCTTCAAAGTACGTGTTCTCGCATGTGTCTGCAAGCCGAGAGAAGGGTATCGTTAGGTTCGTTGGCGGCCTCGTTGACTGTAGAGGGATTGTAATGGTTTTGGTCTCTTGCGTGGTGGCCGAGGGAGCCTCGGGCTCTTCTTGCTCGAGCTCATCCTGCTCCTCCTGAACTGTGGGTAAGCCCTCGCCTGGCTCTGCCTGGGTAGTTTTATTTTTAGTAGAGGGCTTGCACCACACAGCCCTTGTGCAGATGTCCTCGCACTCGCCGAAGCTCAGAACGTGTCGATCCTCGGCTTCCTCCTCATCGGTTTCGCGGACAGCCGTTCCCTGTTCTCGCAGCGCCTCCTTGATGATCCTATGTAGTGAGGATACCAAGTGCTTTCCTCCTCTTATGCTTCTCGTACACTTCACCTCGCGGTATTCGTACACGGTCGTCACGATGGTCTCGGTCCATCCGAGGTCGACGACCAGAGCTGATCGTACGCCCGCCGCTATGGTGGACATAGTTGCGTTTGAGAGGAGGGATACCATCGGCGATTGGAATTGGTTGAATAGAAGGTCTAGGATGGTGGAAAGGTGAGGGAGTGGTAAGGAGGACGGTAGTACGAGCGCCATTCGTCTTGACTTCGAGTCGATTAATAGATGTCTACCAGAAAGTTAGTAGAGCGGCCTTGCAACGAAGGGAGGATTCGCAGGGAGTTATCCAACAAGAGAAACGCACTTTGAGAAGGCATCACGTAGTAGCCTGTGTAACTTATCCTCCACGAGCCCGAGGTCTGTATACCTCACATCATTCCTCCACAGCTCGTAATCCTCTCCCCAATGCTGTCCCCTCGGCCGCTTCGTCCAGTCATCCTCACCGCGCGCCGTCCATATCCTGTAATCCCCCACCCGCCGCTGCTGTTCCGGAGGCAGTTGGAGCTGCACTCTCGGTATGGTATCTCCCGCGAATCCCACCCGCACGAAGCGAGACCCAATCTCTATTACAATCAGGTCTTCCTCGGCGCGAAGAGTTGATGGGGAGCCGAAGGCTGAGGGCGCGGCGCGGGGCGGCGTGTGTGGGCTGGAGGCGCTGATGCTGGGGAGCTGCTGCCCGCCGCGAATGTTTGCGACGGAGCGGTGGGGAGCAGACATGCCTTGATTTCCGGCGACTTCGGTCGACTAGACAAGGCTTGAGGGTTTCGAATTGTCACTAGTTCGTGAGGGAAAGCTTCATGGTGTCGAGTGTCGAGTGAGTTGGGTGTTCGTTTGAGTTGATGCAGGGATCGGAATGCTGGTGTGGTGGCAGATAATCCCACACTGTGCATCTGCATTTAAAGAAATAAAAAGAGTTGGTCCGCCACCGGACTCGAACCCACGCCCACTCGGAGTAGCCTCGAATCCCTCAATCTCAAAAAACTCCAACCCCCAGGACACGACGAAACAAGCTCTGGATAAAAAAGAAAGAAGACGGTAGAATAGAAATACACGTTCTAATATTAAACGAGGGCAAAAAAAATTTTCAAGTACTCCCGGAGGAGGATCGCCACTCCTTAACCCTGGTCATGACTCTAGCCATTGAGCACCCCGGATATTGTTACCGTTAGGCCAGCCTCAGACGGTTGCATTTCTGCTTGAGCTGCTCGGTTGGAAGTTCTGACCGAAAAGTCCCTTATATGTCTTCTTCCAGCGTCTTCTGGGAGACGGTTGGAGGAGGAACGAGCTCCTTCTTGCTCCTATATGGCAGCCTGTCTCCTGGATTGAGCTATGTATGTTTGAAAGGAATCTCGACAATATCAAAATTAAGTCGCCTCTCGGCGTACCAATGCCATCAGCCCAAATCCATCGTTTCCATTGTTTCCCTGCTCTTTCTCTATATATTCTCGAATCACCCTCAAGCCACCTTGGCCAAGGACATCATCATCAAACTCAAGTAGCGATCCCCTGTCAATGGGACCCTTGCGATCGCCGTCTAACTCGTAGAGCCGACCATCTACACCCGATCTAACGAAGCATACATAGTGGAAGTCAACGTCATCTTCCGGGTTATTTGGCACTGCCGAATCTCCCTGGATAGCTACTAGATTATACGCCGTTTCAAGCTCCTCGGATTCTTCTAAGAAAAGGGCCTGCTGATGCGACGGCAGCCCTGAGCATGAATCAAGTATCCTCGATAGAAGAGAGCCTGGTTCTAGCCTTCCGGTTAGCTCTAGGAACTAGTGGCCCATGTGTCGACGGAGCATGGTGAGTCTTATTATTATTACCGATCAAGCTCCGTGCTTCTCCGTTGCTCAGGGCGTGGAGTATTGCGTAGAGACCGCATGCGTTATTGATGGTCTGCTTGAACCAAACGACGTTCTCATCAGGCCTGCTCGAGTTGCGGTCTTCATGGCTAGCATCTTCAGCTGCCCTTTGCTCGTCGTAGTTTTCCGCTGTGGGAAATATCAAGATCAGGGCTAATGCTGGGTGCGGGAGGAAGTCCGGTTCATCGAGCGTGAAGACATCTTCAAAGACGAGAGACTCTGGTGCTCCCAGCAGGCGGATTAATTGGTTGAAGACATCGGGGTTCGACTCTAGGGGGATGAAGTGCTTGCGGTATGTTTTAATGACGGAAGTACTCGAATCCATAGACATTCTTCAGTCGTTCATCTCAGTTTCTTGCAAATCGGGGGGGGTTTGCATCGATATTCTCTTCCGTTGATGTTAGCTTGATTTTATTGGCAATTTAGCTTTACACCATCTATCTTTTTCTTAGGCAAGAACGCTTCACGTCGCACACCATGTTGGTGCTGCCTCGTGCGTGATTTCAGATGTCCGCAAGCAGACGCCGACAGGATGGGGATAAAAAAAAAAAAAAAAAAAAAAAAAAAAAAGCCGATATTTAAGGTCGAATACGCCAGTCCAGCTCTACTATTCCGTGCCATTAAAACATATATACCAAGCTCAACCTTGGCAGGTGTTATTCATTAATGCTCGCGAGAGTGCCGTGTTGACCAGACCCTCCTTCTCTTCACTTGCAACCAAGTGAATCTCCACCATTCTAACTGTATATCCCTGCTGAAGAGTTGATACCGGCCAAGTCGAGTTTCGAGATGCCTGGTACTATGAATCCTGGCGATCTAGTTAAGATGGAGCAGTTTGTAAGGCGATAATAAACACAAGACAGGGCCGATAGGGGAGAGCAAGAGATATTCGAGTGCTCCCAGAAGGCGCATTTAGTATCTCCGAGCTCTTGAATTATTCAAATTTGTGCGAATAATGGCGAATAATGCGTGTTACGTCGTCAAGCGTTGATGATGTTTTGAAGTCCATTGACGGTTTGATGAATGAATTGATTTAATCAACAGGGGAACAATATTTATGCATTTATCGGTGCATTGCCTGGGCAACGCTCACAACAACGGAGATGATGATCACGGTTTACACCAACCATCCATACATTTAGTATTGTGCAGAGCTGAACCCATTGGATTGCCTCCAATATCCGCACGTGGCGCTCTGCTCCTAGTAATAGTTACGCGTTCGACCCTTGGATATATTGAATCCATGCATGTTTAATACGAAACAAGCAAGAACAGAAAATATCTAAATTCATGACGGCAGATTTCTCCTTACTTCCTTACTTCGGACTCGCGCCTCCACGAGATTTCCTCGTCCAGCTCGGTGACCCATCTAAATCCTTGATGTTTTGGATACTCTCCAGCAGTAATGGGTATCAAAGGGTCAGCTATCTCCCACAGGACTATGAGACTCGATAACTGAGTGTGAAAACCCCCTACTGACATCCCCTCTCAGGATATATGCCGAGCTCGGTCCCGGCGAGCGTGTCTCCCTGGCCAAACTCGCCGCAGAGACGCTCGAGGACACGGGAAGGCCACTGCGCATAGCAATTGACATATCTATCTGGCAATTCCAAATCCAGGCCGCCAGGGGTAAGCCCCTACTGCGCATCGTGAGCCGGTTTTCCATGAGGTTCTGACTTGTGTTTTTTTTTTCCCCCGTTAGGTGGTACTAACCCTGCCATACGAACTCTATTCTATCGCCTAGCGCGTCTATTGAGCCACTCCATCGAGCCCATTTTCGTCTTCGACGGCCCTAGAAAACCGGCCTTCAAGCGAAACAAGCGCTCCTTCTCCGCCCCTGGCGACAGGACCTCCACGGCCTTGGTGCGCCGTCTCATCAAGCTCTTCGGCTTCCAAACCCACGACGCGCCAGGCGAGGCGGAAGCCGAATGCGCCCTCCTCCAGCGACACGGCATCGTCGACGCCGTGCTGAGCGAGGACGTCGACACCATCATGTTCGGGTGCACCAAGACGCTGAGGAACTGGACGGCCGAAGGAACCAGGGGCAGCAAGACCCCGACGCACGTGTCCATGTACAGCGTCGACGCCGAGGATTTCACCAAGTCCGGGCTCGACCGCGAAGGGATGGTGTTAGTGGCCCTCATGAGCGGCGGCGATTACCTCCCCGAGGGCATACCCGGATGCGGACCCAAAGTAGCTTGCGCGGCGGCCAGGGCCGGATTTGGAAAGTCGCTGTGCGCGCTGAAAAGGTCCGACGAGGCGGGTTTGCGGGAGTGGAGAGAGAAGCTGATCTGGGAGCTGAGGACGAATGAAAGCGGGTACTTCAGGACCAGGCATAAGGCGTTGACGATACCGGAGGATTTTCCGAATCTGGAGGTTCTGCGGTATTACACCCACCCGGTCGTCTCGGACCCCGCAACGATTGGGAAATTCAAGGACGGCGGACGAGCCTGGAGCAAGCCGGTCGACATGGCCACCATGCGGAGCTTCGTCGAAGAAATCTTCGACTGGACGAATCGGCTAGGCGCCGAGAAGCTCGTTCGGGTTCTGGCCCCGAGCCTCCTTGTCCAGAAGCTCATGGACAGGTACCGCAGCCGCGCGACGGATTGTTCCCTGGAGGTCGCCGAGCGGGAGGAGTCGGCTCTGATACGAAAGATCTCGGGGAGGCGCGCCCACTTTAGCACGGGCGGCACGCAGGAGCTTCGCGTCCACTTTATACCGGCGGATATCGCGGGGCTGGACCTCGACGCCGAGTCCGAGGATGCGATCGTGGCTTTTGCCAGGGATGGATTGGCTCTCAATAGCGATGACGAGTTTGGGCAGGACGAGGCTGCCGTCAATGCGCCGAAGAAGCGGTTCGATCCGACGCAGTTGGATGCCATGTGGATACCGGAGTCTGTGGTTAAGCTTGGTAGTCCCCTTAAGGCGGAGGACTTCGAAGCTGCGGAACGCGAAAAGCTCTCGCGGAAGAAGGTGACCAAGCCGAAGACTGTCGCTAGCTCGTCCAGAGGCACCACCGCTGTTTCGATCAAGCATCCGCCTGTTGCCAAGACATTAGATAGCTGGGCGAAACCGACCAAAGCATCATCATCACGGTCCGCTCCTCGCCTGTCCAGGCCGACAACAGCCTTGACACAAGTTCCTCCTACTCTCAAAGAAGCAACGCCAGAGCTCCCTAAACTTCAACGCTCGCGAGGCAAACCCAAATCTACTACTACAGCAAAGGCAACAACAGCCAAAGCTACCCAGCGCAAATCCCCTCCCGTCGCGCCTCTCCCCGTCCCGAAAAGTAAGCACGCGAAAGCAAACGAACCCACCGCTACCTTCTCCTCCTCCTCCTCCTTATCCTCCTCTTCATCCCAGAACCAAACCAAAAACCCGTGGACCCTCACCAGCTCACAAACCTCTGGCCCCAGGACCAAAAAATTCTCCTCCGAGGACCTCAGCCTCTCCGCATCTCCTCCCGCCGCTCCCACATCCTCCCAAGAACCCATCCTCATCTCATCCAGTCCCATCCACAGTTGCCCGGGAACTCCCCCTCTCCGCACAGCAGCAGCAGCAGCAGCAGCAGCAGCAGCCGACGAAGAAGACGAAACTCGAGCCGAAACTCCCTCCCGAAGAGCAGGCGCTCGTGACGACTCGGCGCCGCCCCAGACTTCGCCGTTCGGTCTCCACACACCACCGCGCCTACGGCTCCCTTCTGAGCCTCTTGATACGCCGTCGTGGTTGAAGTCTACGGAGTCGAGGAAGGGCGCTCGGGAGGAGACGAGGCAGGGGACGCTGGATGGGTTTTTGGCGAGTCCTAGTAAAGTGCGCGATGCGTCTTCGATAGACAAATCGCCCGAGGAGAAGAAGAAGAAGAAGAAGAAGACGAAGAAAGGAACGCCGACGAAGACAGTGTCCGATGTAAAGGTTACAAAGACGACGGCTTCTTCTACCAGCGGACAGCAGAGAATTTTGTTCCCTACGTCCAAGGCGGGGAATGTCCGTCCGGGGAAGCCGGGGACATCCCACACCGGATCCTCAAAGCTAGGAGTGTCATCTTTGGCGGCAAGAGATCTCCTTGATGATAACTTGGTCAACAGAGGCCCGGGCATGGATTTCGACAAGGAGAAGAGACGCCAAAGTACCAAATCAGTGATTGATTTGACGGGAGATGACTAGGCCTCTCCTGTCTAGGACGGTGGACTGTTGCACCTAATGGCCTGTGTATCAATAAGAATACTACCCAACCTGGATTTCTACAAACCTAATAGACGGTTGTAGACAAAAGCACTAATTCATTCTAAATAAGTGTCATCAAAACTATATAAAAGATGGCTATAAAAGAGAGTAAAGTGGGTATCCGCGCATTTGCCATACATCGTGTCCTAAGGAGATTGAAAAGGAGGAAAAAAAAAAAAAAAAAAAAAAAAAAAGAAAATCATCATCAACTGTCGACACCAACTCATCCCTCGTCCGTTCATCTGCCATTCTTCTTTCTGGCTTCCTCGGGTCATCAGTCGTTTGTAAGTAGTAATATCGTGTTTCCCAATGTCCAACATAGTACAGAATCAACCCCCCCCCTTTCAAAAACAGGATATAAATGATCATAAACTGGCCTCGCCGTTCAACTGTGCGTAAAGCGAGATTAGATCCTCCGCGAGGCACAACACACCCCAAATCTAAGACCCAACAAACAAAAAAAGGAGATAAAAAAAAGTAAGAAACGAAAGAATAACAAAACCCACCCTCCAATACGCGAGACAGGGTATGGGCTCTGAAAGACAAAAAAAAAAAAAAAAAAGAGTATACTGACAAAACCCCCCCTACTCTACCAACCAGGGTAGATCCCTCTCCCTCACAGTCGTACAAGTCAAATACCCCAACCCCTCAGCCACGCGTCCCCCAAACTCCAACTCCAATCCGCTCCCCATCAACGGCCTCACAATATCCCTCGCCATGGCCTTGAGCTCCTCAATCCTCTTCTCGAAGCGCCGGAGGTTCTCGCGGCTGTACAGCTCGGGCGAGAGCTTGAGGAAGCGCTTGCACTCGTCGTGCGGGAGGTAGGCCGATGGGTTCGCGCTTCCTAGCGTGCGGAACGTGCGGCCGAGGGAGGCTAGGGGTAGCGGGGGCGCGGAGGAGGAGGAGGAAGAGGCCGAGGCTACTTGCACGACGGCACCGGGGTTTGAGTTGGCGGAGCGGCTACTTCCGTCACTCGTATTTCCGTTGCGGTTGTGGCCTCGGCCGCCGTTACGGATATTGTTGTTATTATCGCCGGATGGAGGGGATGGAGGGCAGCTCGTATTATCGGCGAGCCATTGTCGGAAAAAGGAAACAGCGAGCCAGTCGAGGAAGGAAGCAGCAGGCGTGATGCGCTCCCCGCGCGGCGTGCACAGGTTGAGGCGGAAGAGACGGCTCTCGACGCGGGTGACGTTTTCCTCGAGCTCGTCAACTTTATCTTCGATGATTTCGATGACGCTATCGGGCAGTGCGGCGCGGAGGGAGCGTTCGCCGACGGGCCACTGGCCCACGACGTGGATGAGGGCTTCTTGGAAGATGACCTTGCTGCGGGCGAGGTAGCCGAGGCGGAGGTAGGAGATGGGGTATTTCGCAATCTGCTTCCAGAGACGAGATTGGAACTGGAGGAGGTGGTGGTCGACTCGGGGACCGACGACCACGAGCGCGTCGTACTGGTCGGCCAGGGTCAGGAGGGACTTGCACTGGACGTAGGCGTCGGCGATGTTGACGCCGTCGAGGAGGGGAGGGTAGTTGTAGAATATTCGGAAGAGGTTGTCGTAGTCGCGGAGGAGATCCTGGTCGGCCTGCGAGAGGTGGTGTTGATCTGCCGTCGTCGGGGTACTCGGGACGAGGCTCAGGTTTGCCACGGATCGGAAAAACCCTCCGCGGGTTGAGCTCGTCGACGAGGAATGGTTGTGTCCTCCGGATTTCGTCTTCGGTGTCCCAGCGTTTCCATTCACCGGCCCACCGAAAAGCGACCCGGTGCCGTTGAGCATGACCCCATTCGCGTCCAGAGGAGCATCGGCCTCTTTCTGGACCAGCATCGGGACGTCACCGTCCTCGTAGCCCGGGTCAAGCTCATACCTCCACCTCCTCCTCCTTGGGACTGGCTCACCGCCGGCCGCCGCCGAGGCATGAGCGCCGCCATCGCTCTCCTCCGCTATCCTGTTGAGGTCGTCCTGCGTCGAGCTCGCTGCTGCCCCGCGACTCCATTCGAGACTCGTGCTCGCTTCGAAAAACCCCGAGCACCTCGTCAGCGTGTGCCTGTGCAGCAGGTACCGGTTCTCGTGACCCCCGGCCTTGATCACGATCTCGACGTCGCCGCTGTTGGAGAAGACGGGGAACTCGTTCTGGGGTATATATGAAGTGCCGCCCGCGTGGGATCGGTTGTACCGTTTCGCCCGCGATCGGGAAGAGTGCGAGAAGGAATGCGGGTGGCGGGACACGACCGAGGACGGACCCCGGAGGGTGAGCGAGGTCGAGTATTCGGGTTTCGACACCATGAATGCTGTGCTGGCGGTGGCGTCGAGGATGAGTCGAGGCAAGGAGAGAGGAGGAACTAATCCGGGCGGTGGCCGCAGATAGCTGGCCAAAACCACGCAAAGCTAACGGTCGAAGCTGAACTGAAGGTACAGCTAGGGTATGGTGGTCGATAAGGGAGGATTATTCAAGTTACTCGAGCTGTCGCTCAGTGAAGTCGTGTAGACCCGAGGCTATGCGACGTGTGTAACGATAAACATGGGGGGAGAGCAGCGTGTTTTCGTCCGTGATACAAATGGCGAGCAGCTGGCTGAGCAATTAGTGTTTTTCGTCGTCGCTCTTGCAACCCGTTGACCACACGCAGCTGTACGAAAAGAGCGCGGTTCGTTCTTGAGCTTGAGCGGTGGCGATGGCGCCTCGCTGCTTTGCACACTGCACTGAGGGGTTGAGGCTGGGGAAGAGGGGCGCGCCACGGAAACCAAAGATTCAATCGAGAAAGGCGAGATCGGTTGAGGTCAAGTCAAGGCACACCACAGCCGCGCCTCGATTTGGCCAAGGTACGAAAGTAGAATGAGTCAATGAGGGAACCTTGGCTGAGTCTCTGGAATATCCCATGAAAGAAATAGACCAAAATAAATTCAAGATCGAATGATACGATATAGAAAAGGAAAAAAAAAAAAATAAACAACTAGATAACCATTCGGGAAGGGACAAGAAGAAGAATCGGACCCAGTAGAAGAATCCGCGAAAGTACGACGCGTGCACTAACAAAAAGCGTAGCGAGGAAAACGTGGTGGAGGGGACTCGCCAAGGGAAGCGGTTCGAGTCACGATACCCAGCGGTGTGGCGAGAACAGCGAAGGCGTGCGACGGGAACAAGACTGCACGGGCTCCGGGTATTCAGAAGGAAACGATTTCTGGCCAGGGGATGCTGGATGCAGTCCACTGGTGCTGCAGGATTTGGAGGCGAATAAGAAAAAATAATATGGAATATAAAATAAAAATAAAAATAATATACAATATTGATCGAAGCAACGAACTCGAGAAACCATTTGAGGGCTGGCACCAGCACCAGTCAAAAACAGGATTCCTCTCCTTGGTTCACTGCCATCCAATCCAGAGACGCGAGATTGTTACATCAATGACAACCACGGGGGTCGAGGAAAAGCTGTGGAAGCGGGAGAGCGTGTCCCGTCCAGCATCCGCCATCCCAGGCCTGCGGGTGCTTGTTGGTGTCGTTATTCCACAGATTCTTTGGTTCCCACATTCATCGGAAATGCCTAGCATCCATTGGAAAGTTCTGCAAACAATGAGGGAACCAACCGGGGATGAGCTGACTTTGGTCGGTGCTGAAGGGGAGCTGGAGAACCAGGAGCCAGTCGAATCGCCGTTCCTCGGCGGAGATGGCTTCCCGATGCTCATCCAGGGTTAGCACGGTGTTGGCAGCTCCTGGAAAGGGCTTCCTATTGCCCAAACCGGTTTGCCACCTGCCATCGCCTCGGGCCTCGCGTTTGCTTTCGTGGTAGTTCTCTCGAGTCCGCGGGAACGGGCTTGTAGCAAACGCTGTCTCGCTCTCTTGGTCCCTACAATTGGAGCTGGTCCTTAAGAGTCATCAGGTGCAATACTTCATACAGTTCAATAATACTTCGTAGCGTCCCTCTACTTCGTACTTTGGAAGTTGGCCAAGTCGAGTCTGAAAGAGCTCAATAATTATGGCTCTTCACTCCGAAGAACGCGAGCTGCCCTTAGCATGTGTACACATCCCCCTTGTTTGTGAGAGAGAAAAAAAAAAAAGAAAGAAAGAAAAAAGAGAAAAGAAGCCCATGCAGGATGAAGATGGCTGTTCAAACTGCGAAGTCATGCCTCTGATTGCTCGATTGCGTCTCATCAGAGGCCGGCATTAGTTGTACAACTGCAGCCCCCAACAAAGACGCCGTGTCGTATTATTTGACGCGAGATGCTCTCCTCGATGACAAAGTGAAGCAAACTGCTCCAAAGTGTCTGAGCTCTACGAAGTACTTCGCAGACCAAAGTATACAGATTTAATACCCGCCTCCTCGCTTTCCCCACAGCGCCTTGCAAAGTACCAATATGTCTTAGCCCCAAGTCCCCCTACCACCCAACCACAACCACCAAACATCAATACCCTCCAAGCCCCCCCCCTCCAAGCGCTGCACAAATAGATCATAACCAATCAGCACAAGCATAAAACACGGCCTCTTGCACAAAAAAAAAGCTGCACACCACTAACGCACATGCAGAATAAACTCGGTCTCGACCCTCCCCCAAAAAAGACCAAGCACGAATCAAATGTGCTTAAGACCACGATAGCCAAACCTTCGCCTTCATCCAATCAGATCCGCCAACGCTGCGCCCCCCTGTTTGCTTCCCTGAAAGAGCTTCTCTTTTTTCCCCTTGCGTGACCTTTGATGTTATGCACTACGAAAAGTATACACTAGATTTAAGCAACTTTTTGTACACTACGCTATGGAGGCTGCATGGCGCTAAGGCTAAAAACTGCCCGAAACCTTGAAAATGGAGAAGGAAAAAACTTTTCGAAATTTGTTTGAGGACAAAAAGCTTACATGTACTTTCGTACTCTCTTCTTACTTCGTACGAAGTACAGCTTTTCTTGTCCCCCAGGGCCAATCAATTCGCCCATCTGTATCTCCGATGCCTCCGTGGCAAGAGTCTCCCAGCAGAGATGGAATTGGGGGTTCCTCTTGTTGTAGAGCAGACATCGACATCACCTAGAAAGGACACTACTATTAAATGATTTTTTTCTTGAAATTTCTTTAATTGCTTTCTTTTCTATTTCTGCTCGGCTTAATATTTGCCTGCTAATGATACATGCGGCCATTGACGATGCCGCTTCGCTGTTGCTTCCGCCTCCTCTGAGAAGGGCGCCCATCGCCCTCCTCTCCTTGGGTAGCAAATGACCTTCCTCGGAAGTCCTCCGAGGTTACCAGTATCCCCTTGACCAAATGCACACTCAAACCAGAAAACACCGTTCCGGATAGAAAAAATAAACGAAAAAGCTAACACACAGTTGCGCCGCCGTAAAAAATCATAAAAAAAAGAACATGTCGAGAAAGATAAAGCAAGATGTCGGGGCAAGAATAGCCGCGATAAAAACAAGGCGATGATCAACGTTCCGAAGCTTTTTGTCGCCGCGCTAGTGTGAACAAGAGACAAGAAATGGAAGATCGTTAGATGATGTGCTGATTTAGCAAACCTCCATCTCAATTTCGGTGCTGCTGAAAGGCATAGCATATCTGGTGTTTGCTTGCTGGACGTAGACCGGAACAATGGGCTGGCTAGCAGCCATCATAGTCTCTGGGCCCTCGAAGACGGGAGGGTTACTTTTGAGGTTTTGAAGAGCACCCTCGCCTGTACGGCTAACAAGACGGCCCTGTCGGAGGTTCTCGTCAAAGAGGAAGTAGCCCTCAGATGCCTCAATAAGGTACGATTGGAGACCCTTGCTCTCGAGCTGGATGACCACGTTGGAAATGGGGTAGTGATTCTCAATGAATTTGGCCCAGCCGCGAGCAGCAGCCTGAATGTGCTCGTCGTTGCTGATGCGCCTCCAGCCGATGCCTAGGTGGAGGGTGAAGTCATCCACCACGGGATGGTTGGTCGTCTCTGAGGTGGGTGTCGTCAAGCCGGTGCTAGGGCTGTTGTGTTCCTCGGCAGGGCTGGCTGCCGCAGAGTTGTTCTCGCGGCGCTGAGTCTTGCAGCTTCGTCCGGAGAGTTGTTGTTCTTGTTGCATCTGCAATGCCGTTTTCACTTCAGCATTGTGGAGGGCGGCGGCCGCGGATGATGCGGCAGGCTGGCCAACGGGGGCGGCAGTGGCAGTCTCCATCATGACCATGTCATTTCCAGACATCCAGTCATTGTTGGAGAAAGGGACAGGCGCGGACTCGGGAACGTCGTCGGAGAGATTAGGCTCCGCCTCCTCTCGCGACCTCTTGCGCCCGGCGCCGGTGGGCTTCGAGGAAGGAGTCATGTTGGCGAATCGACGCGCAGCGAAGGCGTTGGGCTTAGATTGGAAGGAGGATTTGCCCAGAACGAGGGCTTGGTGTGCAGTTTGAGGTGCAATGGCGAGGACTGGGCCATCGGCAAAGGAGCTTCCGAAGTACACCATTGCTACCTGAGGAAGAAGGAAAAGGCTTAGAGCTGGAAGATGTAGGAAAGCTGGAATGCTGGAATGCTAAAATGTGGGAGAGACGTGTACGAAACACGCGCCCAAAGGGGGAGAGTTCTGGGGGCACAAAGGGTTAGTAATTTCAGAACACACAAAACTACGCAACCTGCTCTTCTGTGTAAGCGCAGTTGTTGGCGTAACCGGTTCCGCGATTGGTCCTCCTTCTAGTAGTGATGGTGACCGTTGTCGTTTGTGCTGATCGATGTGGTTGTAGGATGGTGGGAGCGACAAGGGTGAGGACTAGGATTGGCGAAGTCGCTGATGACACGGGACTGAGGATGGGATGGTCGTTTGATGATGCAAGATAGGAAGCGTGTTGATGGACGCGAAGGGGAAAGACGCTTGAGATAAGAGGAACTGCCAATCAAGGTGAGAAAGGTCCGGGACGACGAAGATGGCACACGACGGAGCCGCTCGTGTCCTACGAGACAAGAGGTAGATGTAGTAGGTCTAGGTGTAAGAGGTTTGAGGTAAGGTGTGGTGGATCAAGATGTAAGTTGATGATTATGGTAGATGAGGAGTGACCAGGGGGAAGAAAAGTAGAAAGTGTGGAAGGGGGAAGTAGAAGGTTATTAAAAGAAGAAGGAGAGGGAAGGGGAGCGGAAGAGACACAAAGAAGGTGTCAATTGGGGCGTGTGTGTGAGAGTGAGAGAGCATGTGTGGGTGAGCAGCAGCACGAACAGTAACAGAAAAGAGAGGATCAATGGATTGACTTGCAGGAAGCCGAGCAGCCTGCCTTCCATCTAGCGTAAGATGGGGACTTGGACGAGTCGACGACGGCACCAGTACTTCGGAGCTTATCGCCTACTAACAGATTGCGGAGTTACGTAGAGTAAATACCTGAATATTCTTCTAGAGCATGTATTCCAAACCATATATTTCGGGTATTTTAAAGTAGCTTAAGTACTTCCAAGATGGTACATATGAATCCCGCTAATACTTTTGTACATTACTTGTGGGGCAGGTGTACTCGGTACCTTGTTGACTGGGGCGACAAGTGCTAGTTGCCGGGGGGGTCATCCCTTCTCTCAGAGATCGGTACCTCCACTCTGCGCCCAGAAATCCGACCAACCAGGGAACCGAGCTCTTCGAGGCTGGATGGCCTGGCTTAGGTAATCCCGCGCAGAGCGACAAAACCCCGATTGAGGGCTTGGACCCACTCATTGCTGTCCCAACCCCTGCGTCCGTCTCGCGATATGAGGGAAAACGGAACCCCCGCCTCAGTCAATCCAAGTCACCGGCTATTTTCCCAAGAACGTACGAGCAAGAAGTACCGTCCCAGTGAAAGTATATTGTACCCCATTGGTGGCGATTAGGTAAGCCTCGCTTCTCGGGCTTAATTCGCCTTTTTCGCAACCTCCGTCAAGGTTCGCTTGGCCCGGTCACGTGCTAGAATTTATTACGGATGAGATTTAGTCAGGACCACCTGAGACATTCGCCAGCAGGTTTACAGGGTACCTCTGTACATTGTGGGCTTACCCCATAAGAGCGGCAGTTGACTTCCGTCCACGGAGTGTAGAGCAGTTGAGGAACGTACTTCGTGCTCTGGTTGGTTCCTCTACTTGTACAAACGAAGTGCCAGTACATCCGCACATCAGACATCAATGGTGTAATAATACGTAGCCCTCACACATCCTCCGTAGAAAGTACGTACACACCCTAGAATATTGAGGGGAGGAAATGGTTCGACACGGCAAAAATCTTTGATTTTTAACGCTAGCTTGAGTGATTGACTTTGAGCTCCGAAGGTGAACTCCCCCATCACGTGCAGGTCTCGCCCCCGGTATTAGCTGAATTTCTACGATCTGCTCGTCTTGGCAGCAAACTTGGTTTCTCAATCCCCCCCAGCTCAGTTAGCCGAAATGAAGATGGACTCCGTTGCTCGGTCCAGAAGTACGAAGTGCTATTTGCTTTTCCACAGACACAATTTTAATGTTGTTGGGGAAAAGGCGAAGAATACGTGAGATAAAAGTAGAAGTATATTCCATGGCCAGTCTACCTGCATTCCCCATTTCTATGCCGTTCTTCCCCATGTCTATGTCGCTGCATAAGACCCGTTGAAAACAAAAGAAAAAGAAGAGGAAGAGGAAAAAAAAAAAGAAGAAGAAGAAAAAGCGATGTCATCTAGGAAAACAGGTCAAGAAAGAAAAAAAACAGAAGAAGAAAAGAAAAGGCGAGCAACCGGACTTCCGGTATCACTGCCTCCTTTTTTTCTTTTCATCTCCTCCTGTCTAACCTGCGAACAACCGCACCCAGCACTGCCTTGAGGATTCCGTCACCCGTCAAAGTCTGCACCTGGCCATTCTGACAATTCCAAGTCACGGTGTCAACCATATCCCTCACACCACCCTCGACCTGCTCACCAAGCTCATCGTCAAGCTCCTTGAGCGCCTCACGCGCGCCGGGCTCGTTTCCGACTTGGAAGAATTGCACGCCGACCTGGTAAGGCGGGGCTTCGATGCGATCAAGCTTCTTGGCGGCATGTAGAAGCACGGCCTCGACGTCGTCCGAGGGGACACCGTCTGTGATGACGATGATGTTTACAGGCTTGACATTTTCCATGGAATCTTTGTTCGATTCGAGGAGGTTGATGTAAGGCTTGAAGATGCTTTGTAGGCGCGTACCCGTGGGCGTACCGCCGTAGGGCTGGATCGACTCGAAAAGAGACTCGACAGCGCTGGGGTTCTTGAAGCCGCGGTAGCCTCCGGACGCCTTTCCGGCGTTCGGGTCGGCGGCAATGTTGGACTTGTGGTTTAGGAAGTAAATGTCAATGCCGTCACTGTCGTGGGCAGCGCAGATGGGCGTAATGGTGCGGAGAGCCTCTCGCACTTCGCGCCAGGAGCGGCCCCGCATGGAACCGGAATCGTCGATGACGAAGATGGTGTCAAAAGTGCTCAGGAACGCGTAGGGATCCTCATGAGTGCTGAGGCTGGCTACTGATGGAGCGGGAGATGGGGTACGAGCGACGCTGGTGCCGACCATCAGGCCTCGGTCGGCGCCGACGACATCGTTGTACGCGGGAGGTGGGTCCATGTTCGCTATTCGACTCTCGTTAGTCTGCGTGTCTATTGGATAGCCGCCTTCCTTATCTCGTGACGATGACTTACAAACTGGGCGCCGAGTGGCGGGCGATCGGCTGCGGAAAGGGTAATCAGAAGAACTGGGAGGTCCAGTGACGGCTGGGGTTGGGATTGGAGCGGGAGCAGGAGCGGCGACTGGTTGAATGGGCGATTGGGGAGGGGACGACCGCCTTCGAAGCTTGTCCTTGACGCTGCCAAATAGTTTCTTGGACATCCTGCTACTGCTATCAAAGTCTGAAGATGAACCTGATGAAGTCCTGGAGATGAGGATGTCGGGAGTCTGAAATGACCAAGATGAGGTAGTCATGGTTGCTTGCTCAAGGAAGTTGAGACGTTTGTGTTTTGGTTACTGACTCAACAATTGAAGGACAATGAATCTGATGACTTTGATGGATTCCTGTTTCTTTGTGTTACGGAAGGAGCAATCCTGATTGTAAGGAATGTTGTCAACTCTTTGTTTGATGATGGATGATGGGCTCTATTGAATCAAGCATTCAAGTCATCTACAACCAGGATACAGTCCATCATCTTTATAGCTTTGATGCCTCTCCACGAAATATCAAATTTCTTAGAATACCAGATCCCAGATCCGAAATCGAAAAACACATTGATGTCCTCTCTAGTGCTCTAAACTCGTGATGTCGGTCAACAGTTCCAAATGCAATACTTCGTACTTCCTATATTATTACTCCGCCCCCAACACAGCCGAAACCTTGTCAGGATGCCGTCCCACGAGGCCCATCCACGTCACGTGATCCGAACCCCCTTGGTGGCTTAGAGTGGCACTGTTTCCTCTGGAGCCTGAAACACAGCCCCAATCCAGCTTCAAGTTGCAAAAGACTTCGTACAAATGTGTCGCCAATGGGCAAGGCTCTTCATCAGGCGGACCAAGGCTGCAAATTTGTGAAGACAAGTTTGGTATAGCCGCAATTTCACTGCCCGTTGTATCACACACATCATGGCCCAAGCAATAAGCCTAAATCTCGGCCCAAGAAGCACATCACAAACCAGATGGTTTTTTTTTCCTTTCTTTTCCCTGCCCCCCTTCGTCCCATTTAGGAAGAGGCATACTTTCGAATAACCCTTTCGATGCCGTCGCAACCCTTCCGTAGTTGATCCATCTTCGAACCGTAAGAAACCCGCACGAAGTGGTGGCACGGGCTATCGAAAAGGTCACGTCGATGCGAAGGGTTCAAGTCGAAGAATATGCCCGGGACGACGATGACCTTCTCCTCGAGGCAGGCTTCGAAGAAACTGAGGCCGTCGCGGATGGGCTCTGGTAGGCCTTGCAGGTTGAGCCATCTTTTCCAAAGATGCACATGATGGTTAGCACAGCACCACGAGGACCATATATTATTTCTTCTTCCTCTTTTTTTTCTTCTCTTTTTTCTCTTTTTTTCGCCTTGCTTTAACAGAGAGAGAGAGAAGGCTCGGGAGAGGGGGCTTTTGGGACTTTGACGAACATGTAGAAGGCTGAGTCGGGGACGTATTTGAACTCAAATCCCATCTTTCGCAGTCTGCCTATGACATAGTCTCGCTTGTCCTAAGGCCAAGGTGAGCAACATATTCACCGTTGGGAGATGCGGGCTCTTCGGTGTACTTGGTGATGTCCGCCTTACTCTAAAGTGCCTCTGCAGACATGCCATCTCGTTGCGCACAAGTTCGGGATCGAGGATCGGTATTGCGGCTTCTTGCAAGCAATGCGCAGCTCCTCCGTCTATGAGTGCCAATGTCAGCCCGTCCAAGCCTGCCAAGATGAATTGCTCTTCTGCTTGGATAGGATTGAGCCTAACCTAGATAGCTACCACTCGAACCAATCCTGGAAACACCGTCAGCAATACTGTCCCACGGAGAGAAGCCGGCCGCAGCTCGTTCGACTTACGCCTTGATATACTCTAATATATTTCAATCCAGAAATGGTCAGCATAGATTAAAACGGCAAACTGGGATCAACCCACACATCCAACCTCACCCTTGGGCCCCAAGATCCACGCAATCCTCCACCCCGGCAATCTGAACCTCTTGGTCAACCCATCGACGATAATCACATCGTCCCTATCGACATCCTCCACGTTCTCCGCCGCCGACACCGTCGAGCCGTCGCATCCGCTCGTGTAGTTATACCCCGAGTAGAACTCGTCGGCCACGAACGTCGCGCGGCCGCGGCAGAGTCTCTGGATCTCGGCGAGCTCCGGGTTCTTGACCACTCTGCCCGTGGGATTGCGAGGGTTAGACGTCAAGATGATGGAGGCGCCGCGGGCGATTTCGTAGGATATCAAGCCGGGATCTAGCTGGTAGTCGTTGTCCGCAGACAGAGGTACGGGAACAGAGACAAACTAAAAGGGGTCAAAAGAGGAAATGGTCGTAATTAGCAAAAAAGGGAGGGAAAGGGATCCTGGACTAATAACTCACATTCCTAAAAAGAGATAACATCTCATTATACGCCGTATAATCCGGCAAGAAAAAAGACATATACGCAGACCCCAACACCGCAGCAATCCGTATCAACCCCGCCCTACCCCCAGGAACGATAGCCACGTTCTCCCACGTGTACTGGCTCTCCTTCCCCTTCCTGTGCATCTCGTTGTAGAGCTTCGCCACCGCCTCTCGCAGCGGCTTTATCCCCGCTATGGGAGCATATTCCCTCGCCGAGACGGTGATGTCAATGGTGCCCGGGCGACGGAAGCACCCCGCGATATCGTCCTCGACGTCGGGGGCGCCTTGGCCTAGGTTCGCCCATTGGTCGCGAGCTTCGAGGTAGCCGTGTTCGGTGGCGCGGTCCGTCACCCAGACGACGCCGGTGGAGGAGCGGACGGGGTTGAGGCCGGCGTGGGGAAGGTGGCCGCGGGCGTTGCGGAAGTCTGCATGCGCCTGGGAGCGGCTCTCTGTGTGAAGGTGAAGGGAAGCAAGCTGTTAGTCTCTATGGGGCGCCTTCTCTATGATTATTCAAAGTGCCGTGTTTTGGGGCTAGAGTATAAGAGGCCAGTCCACGAACCGTTCTCAGATGGCTCGCCCTTGGTGAAGTGGTAAGCGTCCTCCGGCAAACCCGTATGACGGTCAATGTAGAAATGGAATTTAGAGGGCATCTCGTGCGTGCTTCGGGACTGGAAGATTGGGTATGCTTGCGGTCGTGTCAGGAGACGGTCACTCAAGGCCGGCTTCAACGGCCGAAACAAAGAGAATGTCCTATTCATGCTTCCTGTCAACCCCGAAGACGATGAAACTGTCGACGAGTAGTTTCTAAAGCACCATGCCAAGTGTCCCATGGCAGATTCCCATGTCGCGTGCTGTGTTTGCGTAGTCTAGAGTTCCCAGTTTCCCAGGCCCAGCTCAAGGAAGCTTTGATCTAATGATGATATCATCGGAGAACGAGACTCGATCCTCGATCATCAACCACGAGGCCCAACATCCTCTAGAAACCCAAGGAGACCAATCAAACCCATTCTATCCGCGGAAAAGTAGAAACTTAGAAAAGGGTCTAGATCCTCTAAGAGCCCAGGCCCTTTCACCCAGACCCTGATACATAGAAGATATGCTCCAATCACTGTCTTGGAAGGCGGAACTTCCCTAAGAGGCACACTCGAGTCTGTAGATAACATCATGAACACACTGCACCACCAGTGCCTTTTGGCCTCCTAGCCACGTAGCCCACAACCTTGATGTGATTTCCTTTTATTTTCTTGAACCCTGTGCTGATCAATCTGCCTGTCTCCGGTTTTTTTTTTTTTATAAAAAAAACCACTTCCTTGAAAAAAACAAAACAAAGGAAAGAAGAAAAAGAAAATCAAACCCCTGAACTATTGCGATGGCTGCATTTACCTGTCCGAGATGACTCTCAAGAACATGAATGCAGAAAAAAATCAAAGACCATTCTCCCTTGACCTCTTACTCCTCCGCTAATGATACATGCAAATAGAAAAGGAACTGAAGGGGGAAAATAAAGAAAAACAAATAAAAATAAAGGAACCACAACTCCATCCTCCAGTCCATGCCACATCGAGACCCTAGACTCCACGGCATGGATTGTATCGTGATGCTCTAGATGTCTCCGGCAAAGTGGACTCTTCCTTCCATGAACCATAAAAGAGAAATGAGCCATCCGTATCGTACTTCTGTTGTGTCGTAGGCTTCAAAGGAAATATCAGAGTCTTCTTCAAAAGCCCAAGGGCCCCTGCTGGGAAACTCTCCCTTCTTTCTTCTCCCACCACGTCAGTTTTTGTTTTTTTGTTTTTCTCTCTTCTCCCAAACCCTAGACAACAGAACGAGTCAAAACTTACCCGCTTCAAACTTCTTTCTCATCAAATCAACCTCAAATTGCAATTCCATCGGGATAAGGAACCAAGAAACTAATCCCAGTATCCATCGAATCCCATCCGAAAGAGCTGGCTGGTCGTCCCTCGAGGGGGCCCTCATCATGAGGCTTCCTTGGGGGATGGCGTTCATGGGCGATGTCGGAAGAAGACGAAAAGGAAAACGAACCGATCGGCTTGACGATTCCGTCATTGGCCCTATCACTCATGCTTCTGATCACAAGTCGTCAGTAACTCAATGCCGATGCTTTCGAAAATAAGATGCTAATGAAGAAAAAAAGAAAACGAACCATCCGACGTTGTAAAGTTACGGAAAAAAAAGGAAAAGGAAAACGCGCCAACCCTCGAAACACACCTTCGAAACAAAACCTCGACCCCCTCGCTCAACCGCCCAGGCTCCAAAAAAAAACATTCGAGCCCGCGGGAGCAAACCGACACCATCCTCTTTACTGCATGCAGAGGACGTCGGCGGGGAACAAGTCGTAGGCCGCGATGCTACGGCCAGTGTCCTTGACGCACGTAATAGCCGGTGCGGCGACAAGGGCAACTCGCCAGTGCTCGTTCTGGAGTTCGTTAGGGTTGCGATGGGGGTAGATCGCGTTCATAGACGTAGTAGTGAACCTCTCGCCGGTGTTGGGGAACCGATAGTTGAATCGAACTCGGGCAAGAGACATCTCTCTGCCCACCTCCCATCCCTGCTCTACCACAAGCTTGAGCTCCGCGAACGCCTTGTCGGGGGTCACGAACCGATTCAAGACGGGTTCAAGCATGCGGCTGAGCTCAGCGCAAATTCGACGCACTCGCATGTCACGGTAGCCGCCATAGTTGCGATGCGAGACGATCCTGGAGACGAGTTCTCCTTGGCGGTCGAAAAGGTGTTGGCTCTGGTACGCGGGCAGATGGCCTCCCCCGCGGTTCAATTCTCTCAAGAGATTATCGATTCGAGAGTCCATTTCGCTATCGAAGCGCTTCCACGCGTCCCACTTCCAGACGCGCGTCATGAAGAAATCGGTAATCAGTCGAGTGATGAGGAAAGGGCGGTAGACAGCGTCCTTGATATGAACATCAACATATGCGGACGCCTGCTTGTTGGTGAGAGTGGGATAGGTGGCAAGAAGGCCTGACCACGTCTCGGTGCCCTTAAGGAGAAGGAATTGTCGAGCATCGACATTTCCAGCATACTCATTCACCCAGCCGCGGGAGAGTTGAAGAAACTCCGTGTACATGTCCTTGACACCAATCAAGGCATGGTCATCAAGAGCATCCCCGGCATGACGCCTGTTGTGGCGGGGTCGATGCGGGGGCGGACCGTTAAGGATGTTGGGGCCGCCACGGCCCAAGGGAGTAATAGGAGGCTGCGAATTGGCATTCGCGTTCGGTGGGCCAGCAGTGCGCATGGTAGGACTGGCATTGATACGGACAGGACCGCGGCGGGTAGGAGGGCGATATCCACCAGCATTGGAGGAGGGCGGCGGGTTAGATCGGGCCGGCCACTGGTTCGAGAAGTCTCCTGCTCCGGACAAGGCACTAGGGTGAAACTCAGCCGCGTCGGGGCGGAATGAGTGCGGACCCTGAGGGAAACCAGCTTGAATGGCGGACCTGGGGTTTTGAGGGCCCCGGTTCCTACCACGATGGGGATGTTCGAGAGGAGTACGTCTTCCTCCATCCCAAGGATTGACGGGAGGTCGCTCGAATTGACGATTGCCAGGGTGGAATCGGTTGGAATTGGCATTGGCATCGCCGCGTTTGTCCAAGATTGGATTGGGCGTCCTCAAAACCAGCGCTTGGCTGACAGGTGATCCCGAAGAGATTGCCAAGGGGTCTGGTCGTCTGCGGCCACCAAATCGGCCAAGCGGTCGTTCCTCCTCTTCACCATCATTGACAGGAGAGAAAAGGCCGTGGCTGCTAGGAGCGGGATGCTTGAAAGAAACATGCCCAGGCTTGCCCTGATTGGCGGCATCACGATCACGCTGCTCTTCAAGGTCCCTGGCCCACATGGTAGGGGGAGGTCGAGGCACGCCGCTCACATAGGGAATACCCTTCAATTTTCCGAGGCGTTCACAAAGATCCTCACTCGAAAATCGGTTGACGGGGCTGTTCTCGGGCACATTGGAACCTGGATTTGTCTTCTCCTTGTTGGAGTTCCATGCCTCCTGAGCCTTATCGAGCATAGAGCATTTGCTCGAGCGGGGAGATGCAAAGGTCGCCGAGTCCGTGCTGACCGGATCGAGAAGAGAGAATAGGGATTCCTTGTTCTGAATTTGAGCCAGAACTTTCTGTAGCGGCCATCATTATTATTAGCAATGCAACGTACTTAACAAGAAACCCATTCCCCCTTGTGATGTGCTTTACGTACCTTGATGACCTTGATACGGTCGATCTCGGACCTCTCATCATTGTGGTCATTCAGGTTGCCGAATTGATCCATGAACTTGTGCGTCTCGTGTTGGAAGTTGTCAACGCGGTCCTTGTAGGCCCGAATACGACATCGCAGGTCAAAGCTGTAGCGATTGAGTCCTCTGAGTTCCTCCTGCTGAGACTCGAGGTCCTTGGTCCAACCGGCGATCGTCTGCTTGAGATCGTCATTCTGGAGGGACAGCTCCGCCCAATCCTCAACGATAGACTTGACGGCCAAATTGAACTTCCGGCCGGCCTGCATGAGGAGGTCATTGACCTCCTCGGCCTGGCGAGATGGGATGCCCGGGGCACGTCGGATCTCCTGTTGGGCAGAAACAATCATTGCCTGAGCCTCGCGGCACTCGAGAAAGATTTTCTGTATGCGAGTCAGCTGACCGAGAAACAAGAACTTGAGAGCAGAAACAGGGACGATTGAACGCGGGAGAGGGTGAGGGGATATTAGGGCGAGTTCCAGAGGTACCAAGGCTCTCGTGAACAGGGCAATAGTGACAGTAGAGCTTCCCACGAGAGGACAGCAACCTAGGCCACGAGAGGGGAAACTGCGAAGAAAAGTGCTTGAGAGGAGAATGTAATGCAAGTCTGCTGCCAATGCACCCAACTCCTCAAGGAAATACAGAAGAAGGAAAGAAATGATAGGACAGAAACAAGCATATAGCCACCACTGCCATCATGCTACCCATTAGAAAGAACAAATAAAGAGCCAACTTACGTGCTGCTGTGTCATTTCTTGCAGCTTTTGCCTTCTGGCTTCTCCCTCAAGGGGAGTATTGAAATTGATGTGCAACATGTCTATGCCGTAGCTATCGAGGATAGCAGGATGTGGACTAGTGCTGTAGACGAACTTGATTGACAAAGTGAGGGAATCTGGCAATGGATGGAAATAGTTAGTTTGATGACAAGGTCACTAAACCTCGTGAAGTTGATGGAGGTAATTGACCGAGCCTCCCAGGAGCTGAGATGAGTGTTGGGGAAGATGTGTGGACGTGGGAATAGTGAATGGTAATAGGGAATAGAGGGATGGAACAAAGGATAGAAAAACGAGCCCAATGCCAATGAGGAGACTCTGGACGAAAAAGCCAAAGGGAAGGGTAGAAACATTACCTGATGGCTTGACAGCTGCTCTGGGGAAGTGGAAATAGTGTAGTGAGAGATGAAGTGAGAGATGAACGCATCCACAGGTAAATACGAAGTGCCTGTAGCAGAAAAAGGATGTGTCGCGGTATGTTCATGAAAATGGATAAGAGAAAAAACCACCAAGGCCAAAGAAGTTTGAAGGAGGAAGAAGATGACGAAGAAGAACAGAGCCCTAGCTTTTTATAGTTGAGAAATTGAAGAGTAGAGAGCTTGAGTGATCCTAGGCCTTCAGATATCTCGAGGGAAGTGACGAATGAGCTGGTTCAAGGCTGAATAGAAATCCTGAATAGGGCCCGAGTTCTGATTCACACAAACCTCAATCAATGAAGAGGTGGATCAACAGGCCTGTTGCACCTTCTCTAAGAATCCGGGGCATCGACTTCGCGAGCACTCGATCAATGGAATCATACCGAAGCTCGTCGTGCCAACCTCCTTCCCCCATCCCTTCTGCTGGAACAACTGTGATGATGGCATCTTGGATATGCTAGACTCGTTCGTACCTTCCCTCATCAAAGTCTGTGGGAACACATATGAGGGATCAACACTAGAATAGTAAAACATCATTGGGAAGAGCCCTACTCTGCGGAGCCACGAAGGGGAGATTGACATCACTTGACAAGTGTAGGATGTGTATCACAGCAACAGGGCGATAATAGATGAGAGAAAGAGTGGTATTGGGATATAGCTGAGGTCTAGAGACTAAGCAAGCATCAGTCAACTTACAAGATGTAGTACCACGAGTATTGCTTGGCCTTCGACGTCAATTCGCGGCGTCTCATGCTAGTCGGCAAGAGCATCACTTCAGTGACATACGCATACACTCAACGGAACACGGGAATTGCGGACGAGGAGCCGAACGGAATAAAAAAAATGCTACGAAGACTGTATTTGAGACTTGAGTAAAGTAGAAAGGAAGAAGAAAAATATCTAAACTGAAAGGTCAGGCTGCGTAAAGGATACACATAGCATCCACTGCTAACGAACCTCCCGAGGGAGGTGGTGCGCGGGGCCCCAGGCAAAACGTCCTAAGGTAAAAGATCAGCTGGCAACAAACATGTCGCGTTGCTGGTGAAGTCAGAAAACTGAGCAGCATGTCGTGAAAAAAGGGGATACCAAAGTCGTCGGCCACCGCGCGAGGGCGGGAAAATGCCGAGATGACGAAACATCAAGGAATCCGAAGCGGGCCCATCTGATAGTCGTCGCAAAGGTGGAAAAGGAGGGGGAAAATGGCGAGTGAGGCGGCGGAGGTAGTGAGTGGTGGTGCGGAATCGGACCTTAAACCGAGGCATGCCGGGCTGGCCAAGGGGGATGGGGGAAGTTCTGCAAAACGGTTAAATTTTAGGGGAACCTGGTCTGGAGACATTTCCATCTAAGGGTGTCTGGACATCGAAGTTAATGTATGGATTGGCCTGTATTGACCGTCAGTACAACGAATCGATGTCGATGAGGGCAGGTGAGCGTTATAACTAACCATCATAGGTTCCTAGAAGTGAGGGTGGAAAGGCGAAGAAGATTAGCGTCAGATGGCTCGGGTGCGTGAGAACAAACTGCTGTAGACGGCGTCTACAACAGGCGACGCGTCGATCATCCTGCCACCGAAATATCTGCCGTTGAGGCCCTTGATAGCGTTTTCGCCGCCTTGAACCTTGTCGAACTTGAGGTAAATATCGCCCTTGGAGTTGGGGTCGACGGCAATGTGCACAACATGACCGTATTTCTTCTCGGCTTCCTGTCGAACATCGTCCTCCAGTTCTTTAACCCAGGAGTCACCTTCCTCCCTATAAAGTTTTTCAGTGTCAGCATATAATGTAAGGAATTGGGGGGAAATATTTGTCTCCAGAAAAGGATCGTTCACTTACTCGTCGGGATCAAACATGTTGTGCAACACTACACAGCGACTAGCCATGTTAACGTTGACAGGGAGGGGTTTAACCTCCGTCTTGGGTTTCAAGATCTGACGCTCCTCCGCAACGGTGGAAGCTTCATCTGTTCTAGCAAGTTTCCTCATCAATGCATCGCGACTGTAGTTGTTAAAGTTGACACCAGCTACATCGGTATCATCAAGAGCACTTGCACCACCTGCCTTGTCGTTGTCTCTACCACCGGCTCGGTCGAAGGTGGAGTTTTGCTGGTGGCGACCGCCAGCGCCGGAGAATGAGGAACCTTGATAAGACGGGTTCTGGCCAGAAAACCTCTGCAGCAGATTGGCAGTACTCTCGGGGGTAAACTTATCGTTTCCTAGACCAACGCGGATTGCTCGACCGGCTAGGTCAAATCCATTCATCTTCTCCAAGGCCTCTCTAGCCTGGGTAGCGTCACGGAACCTTGTCACCATATGTTAGTAAAGAGAATTCTAGGAGCGGAGTGGGTACGACTGGTGCGGAAGGAAGAAAGTGTAGTAGTACTTACTGGACAAAACCATAGCCTCTGCTACGGCCGTGCTCGTCCTTCTGGAGTTGCACAAATTCAAGTTCACCAAAGGGCTCAAAGACAGCCTGTAAGTCCTGTTCGGTGACATTGAAGTGGATGTTTCCAACGTAAAGGCGGTGGAAGGGAATAGAGTTGGGGTGGCCATTAGTGCCATCCGTGCTGCGCACCTGGCGGTTTTTCTCCGCTTCGGTGAGTTGAACGATGATGGGAATACCTAGTAGTTTCTGACCGGTAAGTTGTAGGGCTTGGGTGACCGACGCTTCGTCCTTGAATTCGACATAGCCCACACTAGATTTGGATTGTTAGCAAAATGCAGTCAAAAAAGATGGGCGGGAAACAAAAGATAAAAAACATAAGGGAGATATCTTAGGATCAAGGAAACTTACCCCTTAGATCGCTGACTGATGCGGTCCTTTACAATCTGGGCCTCGGTGACGGCGCCAACCTTTTCGAAAAACTCCTTCAATTCGCGGGTACGCAGACGGGCTGCAAGCTGCTGGACAAAGACAGTGCGGCGATCTCGCTCATCTTCATTAAGTTGAGGTGTGGCCTCACGCTTTCGAACATCACGACGATCATCATCCCGGCCGCGGTGGCGGTTGTCGCCCGAGTAGCGGTCCGAACGGTCTCGGTCTCGGCGGTCTCTGTACTCCCCCCTACGGTGATGCCGGCCGCCCGGCGAGCGGGACCGGGAACGCGACCTACCGCCTCGACGATAATAATCTCCATCTCCTCCCCTGTGGCGGCGCGAGCGTCGGTGGTCGTCGTCGCGGCTTCGGCTCCTACGCCTGCTGCTCTTGTGGCTGCCGGTTTCGCTACGGGGGGTCCCTTCCTTGTAGGTGCTTCCCGTGGGCGAGTCTCGACGGCTGCGCGTCGAACTACGCTCTCGGCGCTCGCGTCGCTTCCTATCGTAGTATTCCCTGTCTCTTTCACGGGATTCGTCGCGGTCGCGGTCTCGGCGGTCAGACCTGTCGGATCTTGATGACTTGGGGCGATCCTCTTCCTCGGAGGGCTTTGGCTTCTTGTCCTCTGCGTTTTTGGCAGTGGCGTCAAGCAGAGCCTCAACGTCCAAGGCAGCCATGGTGACTGAGCCTATTGCGTGTCAGGAGTTGAAATAAAATCTTGAGGGGTGAGAACTTCTGCGGCTTAGTAGGATGGAGTTGATGGGCAAGACGGTTGATTTAGAGGAATTGGCAGCTGTGACGTGCAGTTGATAAGCCGTGCAAACATTAGCCTGGTCGAATCGAGAATTTTAAGTCGAGTCAAAGTAGAGGTTGTATCATCTTTTTGTTACAGGAGGGGCAACTTAATAATAGCATCTTATGTCAGATAGAAAATATCACATGACCGGACGCGAACTTGGGAGGTACGTACCCCACATGCATTGATGAATCAAAATGCCACCAAATTTAAAGCGTCTGAGGAAAGTTGAGGTTGAGACAGGGGGTTGGTAGAAAATGGTTCCTTCCACACTATCAATGTTGGACGCGTCATGAATCGCGTTTTAAGCAATCAATTGATCTCTTTGACACTTGAGGTCGGGCCCCTCTAACGCATCCGAGCTGGTTTCGGTCCCTTCATGTAAGATCTGTCATACAGTAAATTGGTATCGTATTAATTCTCGTTCCAAGAAGATCAGTGCTGCCCAGGGACACCAGCTATTATTTTTTGTAAGCCATCTCACTTCCTCCAACGATGGCGCACCTCGAAACATGCCCTCATTATAGTCCATTATACATTGAGATAGAGACCAAGTTAAAAAAAGCAACATACCCCAGATTCCCAGCCCATGAACATGTGTGGTTCAAACAGATTCAAACCGCCTCGTACGCCAGCTTCAAGACAACAAGGTAAAGGGGTCACCCCACAGCGAGGGCTATTATTCAATAAAATATCGCATATGGTGGGAAAATAAATTTGGGTCGCTTGAATAGGAGAGTGGAGATAGGGAGAGATGGGGCCCAAATCCCAGATCATAAAATCCCAGGCAAAGGGTATAGATATAAACATCAAATTGAGGGGGACAAAATCACCTCGAGGAATTGGGTCTCACGCAGTCTTGCGGTTAGACTTGAGCTCGGTGCCGAAGACGGTGTCCCAAAACTTAGTAGTAACACCGTAGCCGAGTTCGTAGTCGAGGAAGTGGTGCTCAAGGTGGTATTTCTTTAGCTCCTTGTACCACAGCGGAAGGTTCTGGTGGTGGAGGAAGTAGTGCGTCAGGTCGTAGCAGATGTAACCGAAGATGCCACCGCAGTAGACGGCAGTTGCGGCGTGCCACGAGTAGGAGAAGATGGAGTGGGCGAGGAACCAGAAGGGAGTGGCGAGGATGACGAACATCGCAGGAGGCATGACGAGGCGGTACTTGTCCATCGGCAGGTAGTGGTGGATGCCGTGGAGCAGGAAGTGGAGGGTGATGAAAACCCTGTTATCGGGGAGGTATCTGGAATCGTAAGTTAGTTAGTATGGAGCAGGGGCATCTTGGTTCGGACGGGGCAACAGAACATACTCATCAAGGTGGAAGAGGAAGCGGTGCAGGCAGTACTCGATAAGAGACCAGAGGGAGAATCCGAATAGCCAATAGGCCGCAAAGTGCAGATGGTTCGGGAAGCCCTGGATGGCCAAGGAACTTCCGTAGACGACCATAGGTATCCATAGTAGAGGCACAACCCACCAAGGAGTCTTGCTCAAGGGCTCGAGGATGTTTCCAAAAAGAGGAGCGGACTGGCCGCCTTTATAATGACGTGGGCGATGGACCTGGTCGAGGTAAAACCTCTTACTGAAGCCACCGAACCAGATCTGGGAGAAGAGCGGGCGGCCGAGGTCGAGGAACTTGTGCGTCTTGTAATCGCTCGAGTAATCCGTCTCCTTTTCTAGGTCCTCTTCGCAGGACATGCCGGTACGTGGGTGAATGGGCCTGCCCTGCTCGTCCACGGCCATCCCCTCGGCGGGCTTGCCATTGGAGGATTTGGCCGAGCCATTGGCGTTCCCATTGCTAGCCTTTTCCGAGACCACAAACCCGACGTGGCAGTCGTCGAGGATATCGTAGGCCGTCTCGGAGTGGGTATGGGAGACTTCGTCTTTGAGGATGTCTTCGATGTCCTTCCCGCCGTATTCGTAGATCAGATCGGCACCGCCAGGATGGTCCCCCGCGAAGTCGGTAACATCGTAGACCTTTCTTCCAATCGTCACGTAGCAAGACTTGGCCGTGTTATGCTCTTGGAGCTCGGCGCGGGTGAAGGTAGGGAGAGACCTTGAAGACATGACGGGCGACAGCGACGATAATTGGGCTAGGCAGAGACGGGAGTGAAACTATCCAGACCGAGCAACGACAGGAAAGGGTCGGTCGATGGGCGGGTTTAGCGGAGGGCTTGAAGCCTCAAGATATAGCCAAAAAAGAAATTACTGGGGTGACCAGGTCGGAAGCCTCGGGCAAGCAGGGGTCAAGGTCGAGAAGAACTGGCGAATGGACAGAGCACAATATCAAACTTCAACAACCAGGAACAACAACATGACCGAGGCACGGTCTTCGAGTGACTGGGACGCAGCGGGGAAGGAATGCGAGATGTTGTAAAAGTAACGAGAGAAGAACATTCCAAGTAAACTACGAAGTCGTTCGGACCCCGACAGGAGACCAAAAGAAAGAAAAAAAATCAGCCAACACGGGGAGAGCGGAATGCGCGGTGGATCAAATCTTCTGGAGAGAGAGAGACATGCCCGTGCTACTGGCGCTACTACACTAGTGCTACTGGGGTTAAATTGACCGATCAAATCAATCAAATCAGCCAGGACCAGAAGGAAAAAGACCAGGGGGTGGAAAACGGACCCGTTGAATTTGATGGGGGGAAAAGTTGGTCAAAGACCAAGACTGGAACAGTGTCCCAAAGTCCCAAAGTCCCAAAGTCCCAAAGTCCCAAAGTCCCAAGGTCCCAAGGTCCCACAACGACGCCAATAGGAGACCTGGGTGGTGCTACATATGCCGCCTGCACGTGAAAAATGGCGTGTCCTGGGGCATGTCGGAACGACTTCAGCCGAAGCTCCAGTGGAGGAACTTGGGAAGAGAGCCAGAGAGACTTGCGCAAGCTAGAGGGGATCAGTCCAAGTGATTGACCTGATCTCCTAGGTTGGCAAACGTTGCTTCATTATCTACAACTAAATCACGATTTGATCGGCTTCATAAACTAACTAAATACTTCGCATTATTACCACGAGCGAGCATCAGGGAGTTGAAGCACCAATCACTCGAAACTACGAACTAATTACGGCGAACCATAACCCTGAGAGTGTTACCAATGTTACCAGGAACTGGATTGAACTGGATTGATAATCTGTGAAGGACAGAGAACAATCAATTGACCCATTGACCTGGGGACTTTGGTCGTGACATCCATCTCGAACTGGTCAAGATTTGACTGTATGAAATTTCCCCGTACTTCGTACATTGCTTCGGACATACGAAGTAGGGTACATATACGAAAGACGGAGACAGTGATCAATCAATTGATGGATCCTGGCAGTTTGCAGGTTTGATGTGGATCCCCGAGGAAACTTCCCGACTCGGTGCATTGGAATTAGGCAACAGAATAAAAGAAACTTGATGACCGACCATCAACATTGAACTCTGTCCGAGTCTTCAGGCCTCCCCGTACCAATTCACAGTCCTCCCCAGTCTTGTTGTGGTGGTTCTGGTTCCAAGTCATTCGAATAGGCTCAGCCTGAGGCCGAAAGACGGCCCTACCAAGAATTTTTGTATGCATCTTCACCTTTCGCATCCATGATGTTGCCCATGGAATCAGATTGGCCATGACGCGTTCAGTTCGTGCTTGGCACACGCCGGCATCACCGAATCCCGCTGTCCGAAGTAGGTGCTCGCTCGTTGGTGCCAAGTAACTTCGTCGTCATTGTCCTCAACCCTAAGAATCCGATCGAAGGTGTAACGGGATATCTTCATTCTCCTTGGCATGGGATTGCTGCTTTGTGCAATTGCAGATAATGGAGGTGAGAGAATCCGTCTACACTACTTCGTACACTAGGCGACGAAGAATAGGATCTTGCTGCTAGTGTCTTCATTTCACATCAATTGCCAGCCCAAACCACATTCCTATCTATCGGTAGGGCTGGGTTGAACAGGGACCTTGCGGCTGAGCCGATACACTACACTATTCGTAGATCGAAGTTTCTTCCAGCGGAGCTTCCCCCAGCTTGGTGGCGTCCGATGTCACGATCCTTCAAGTTTTGACCAAACGTCCTGCCTGATCAAGACAGCTACAAGGGCTGCATAGGGAATAAAACTGAGGTATTGATGAAATACGGAACATCAAATGCCAAAGCCAACAACTGATCTGTGGTGCGGCACACCCAGAGCTTAATGCTTAATTCAACCTCCGGTCTGCCTGTACCCTATTGCATGGTCACCAATCCGGCAATCGGCATGGCTTGAAGCTTGAGCTTAGCTTGGCAGAAGGAGGGGGAGGGGCAAGGCTCGTGTCAATTTTGAACAGAGTCATGGTCAAGACTCAAATGCCTGCGGCAGCCAACCCCGCGTCGCCATTTACGTCTTTAGCTCTCTAGCGCACTGTTGCTCCCTCCCTCCCTCACTCCTTCCTTCCCTATCCTCTCTCTCTGCGTGTGTGTCTGCTCAGAGTACAAGTAGGGCAGGTGCTCTTTAGTCCGGTCCATCTACGAAGTATCAGGGCCACGGCTCTATTGAATTTGATGTCTCGATCGATCAAGCTTTTTCTGTCTCACGTCATCAACTTGGCCTTTCGCATCAAACAAAGTACTAACAATTAATAGACGCCTGAAGAAAGCATTTTATGCCTTCCCTCAATACCGTTGTTGTTCCTGTTCCTGAATCACTCCGACAGTTCAAATAGACTACTTTGAACTGCTGAACCGCTGGCGGCCTCCGAATCCTCTCCAGAATTCTTTTGGTATCGCCTACAACACTCTCCGCCACGCGGTTTCCAAATTCAATCGCACCTTGCCTCGGCAAACTCGTGCCTTATTTGCCAATCCCCTCGTGCTAGCTCTGCTTCGCAAGAACTTTCTTCTTCAAAGATCAATCATCGTCAAGCTCCCCCAACTACCTGCAACACAACATGGGCCTTTTCACCCTAAGCCACGGGGGCGCCTGGCTCCTCGTGTTGTGTATTATCCTGATCGTGCTACCCTCGCCCGCCGCTGCCTTCGGTGCTGGGAATATTCCATCGATTGCCCAGGTGCGTTGACCCGATTTAGGATATCTCGATCCCGACATAGGAGCTAACGATTCCGATTGTAGGTTGAGGGACACAATTGGCGCCATGGAGGTTAGTCTTGCGGTGGTTACGGATTTTCTACCCGTGAACCAGTTGGGCACTGACGATCGGTATCTTAGATATCGAGGATATGCTTGCGACAATAGCTTTCATAAAGGGGAAAAAGTGGACTTCGATGCTGATCAAGCGAACATATTTCGGCAACTGGCTGCGAGACTACTCTCAGGCCATCGACGTTGGAAGTTTGAAGGGTCCGGTCAACGCTGAGACGATTCGCATCCTCGTATGTTCTCTCAACTCTCAGCTTTCAGCCTAGAGTACAGATAAAAGGAATCTAACCTGAAAATAACTAGGTCTGGGTGCTCGGATTCATGAGTTTTGGATATGCAACGGAGGAATTCGAAGTCACGGCCGAACGACTCGGTGTCTACCGAGCCGAGGAACACATCGACAATCCATTAGGCTACTCCGAAGGCTTCGATGCTACGAAGTTCGATCCACGACTTCGAGGTCCTGTACGGCCCATCGAGACTGAGATAGACATGCGCACTGGGATGAAAAACTATATCGCCAACGAAGACGGAGATTGGGCTACAAGTGCCGGGTATCTTCGCTTCAGCATTTCGAGATGCGTCCACTACGGGCGTCTCTATACCTGCGGCGGTGGGAAGTCTGGCAGGGAGGAGGACCTTTGCGAAGCACTACGATGCCTCGGACAGGCTCTCCACTGTCTGGAAGACTGGGGTGCCCACACTAACTATTCCGAGCTTGTTCTCATCGACATGGGCCACCACGAGGTCTTCCCCCACTGCGGACGTGATACACAAATCACAATCAGAGGAAAGAGAATGTATCCTCTCGTTACGGGAACGTTTGGAGGTGTTGATTTTCTGCACTCCGTCATTGGGTAAGCCCTACTGAACCTGCGCGCCCTTTCTCCTCAGTTTCTTTTTCTCTCTCGGGTAATCTGCCCACCACTAACATGGAATATACAGCGCTGCATCTGATTCTTTCACCGAATCCGAGGTTGACGAGGTAGACATCGCCTTGAAGAACGCCGAGGCCGGAGGAGGGTTGCCTTCGTCGTCCCGAGCCTTTGGCGGCTCATCTGGGGGAGAGGACTTTATCTCGCTCATTTCAAACCTACCTAGTGTTGGCGGAGGATTTGCGGCCCAGGCTAGGGAGCTGAAAGCCGCGTCTGATGCACAGGAACGCGAGAACGCCTATTACGCTTCCTCGGAACGCGGCCGTGATAATGTGAATATCGTCCCCGGCATAAGCCCCAATATTGACCCCGTCAAGATCTCTCAAAAGATTTACCCCATCCTCGAATTCCGCGACAAGATTGTCAAGGCAATCAACACCACGATTTCCAAGATCCCTGGTTTGGAGAAGCTCTTAGACCACATCTCAGAGACCATCACAGCCTTTATCTTGGGTCTCCTCGCCCCCTTCATTCGCCCCATCATCCAGCAAGGGTCCAAGATCCTCAAGGACGGTTCTGAGAATGTCATTAGCGCCAGCGCTAAAGCCCAGCTAGAACCGTGGAATAACCCCCGCTGCAGCGACCCGACTCACTCGATGCTCTCGAAGGATCATTTCACTAATATCCTAAACTCTTGCGGTGGAATGGTCGCCGTGACCATCCTTCAATATGCTGTACCGTAAGTAAATTTCTTCAGATAGAGAGGCTGAAGTTTTTGAGTTCTTCAAAACTCGTTTTAACTAATTACTGACGTGGAAAATCTATAGGCGTATTCTCTTCGCCTGGGAGAACCCCAACGTCCCCGTGAACGAAGTTATAAATGACATTCTCCAAGCCTTCCACCACCCTGCTCTCCGCGACGAGCGGGTCGAGATCCAGCGCAACATGTACAACACGGTGCGCAAATGGTACAACGAGCACCCTAAACGCCACGAACTCCCCCACCTCCTCAGCTCCGAGTCCGTAAAGAACGGCAAGAACCACGTCCTCCACGGAGACAAAACCAAGTCCCGGAGCAGGGGCGGTGGCGCCCATTCGTGCTACGGCGACTGCGGCCACGGTAAAGTCGCCGGTGGCTTGTGGGGCCAGGTCCGCACGAGAGATTTCCGCGAGGATGCCGAGCCCGAAGGCGGTGCGATGCTGTCGCCGGGCTTCCCTCCTTCGCGGAAGAGTTATGGATATGCCGGCGAAGGCCATTCGTCGCAGTATGCGGGCCAGAGCCAGAACCAGAGCCCACGACCATCTCCTCGCCCTTCGTCGGGCTCGGGTTACCAGGCGCCTGCTCAGCAGACGTACTGGCAAAGCCAACCTAGCTCAGGATATCAGCCGCAGCAGCAACAACAACATGATAGGCCTGGATCTGGATACAAGCAGCACGACAGGCCTGGATCTGGATACCAGCAGCATGGCAGGCCCGGTTCCGGCTACCAGCAGCATGCTCCTCCCCTCCAGCAGCATGGATACTACCAGGGAGCACCGCCGCAGGGCTACCCGCAGCCACCGTATGGAGGAGGGTACCAGCAAGGGCCGCCACCTCCCGGCCCCGGCTACTATCAGGGTCCTCCGCCACCTCAGGGGCAGTATCCCGGTCACGGACCACCACCCCCTCACGGATATGGAGGTCCAGGATATGGCCAACAGCAGGCGCCTTATCCTCCTCAGCCTCATTACCAGGGAGGAGGTGGAGGGTACCCAGGTGCGGGTTATCGATAGAGGAGCACTGTTTCTTTTTCTTTTTTTTCTTGAGTCCCAAAATCCATGACTGATATCCGGGAAATGAGTGGCAGGGGGAGGATTGAGAAAGAGAAGGATGGACGGCCCCGCGGGGTTTAGCTATAGAAGACGGATCTCACGAACATGACTGCGGGCGACAACGACCAGGGAGTACCAAAAAAAAGTTGGATTGGGGATATGGGAGAGGATAGCACAGGGATTTTGACTTTGTCATGATGGTAGATTTATAGTAGCTGCTTTTTATATACACCTTGAACACAACTTCCACGATGACCTTTCTCTCCGACCGTCTTCTGCCTCACGAAAACATTTATTGTCCCGGCGTGTGCCAGCGCGTCTAACTAAAAGGCCTTCAAGTGCTTTGACATCACTCGACTTGAATACCTAGACTCGAGAAAGAGAAGAAGGGAAAAGGAAGCGAACGAAAAGAACCCTCATACGCCTCTATACCATGACCGCCTCGTCTAATACCACGCGTGTATTTATGAAGAAACAGGGAAAAAAAAAAAAAAAATGAAAGAAATATGTCCGGTACCAAAAAACTAAAGACCCTCCTTCATGACAGTTTCGCCCATTTTTTTCTCCTCTCATGCCTTTCATTGATGGAAATGCTTATTGATGTAAATGCTGTGTGTTCTTCCTCTCCCAAACGCCATGATGCAAAAGAAATAGAGCCATGGGAACAAATGAAAAAGAGAAAGAGAAAAAAACTGCCCTCCTCCAAAATCTCCCCCCTCTCCCCCCGGCCAATGCGGAATATTAAAGGCTTTTTTTTTCATTATACCATGCTCCCTCCCCTCCTCTACCATGATCCCAAATGCAAGCGAGGAAAGCAATAAAAAGAGAGATTTTGTACCAAATGCCAATGTAAAAAAAAAAAAAAAGACGGCAAACACCCCCATCCTACCTCAACCTCCTCGGATCCAAAGCCTCAGCCCTCCTCATATCCCTAACCTCCTTCGTCCCCAAGCTCCCCAGCCCACCCTCCGACCTCCTCTCCCAGCCGCCCAGCCTCACGACAAGACACGTAGCGTTATCGCCGTCCTTGGAGATCTCCGTCGCGAGGTTAACGACGTCCCTGGCGCCCTGATCGGGCGTCTTGGCCTCCTTGACGATGTCGACGATCTCCTGGTCGCTCAGGGTGCCCGAGACGCCGTCGGAGCAGAGCACGAGGAAGGAATACTGCGCGGGGGTCATGTCGAGGCGGGTGATCTCGGGCTCGGCCGACACGCCGATGCGCTTGCTCTCGATGTCGCCGAAGGCCCGGCTGTTGGCGAGCCCGCTGATGCGCTGCTCGCCGAAGGAGTCGCCCGTCACCATGGACGCGGCGGGCGCGTAGCGGCGCAGACGGCGCGCTTCGGCGGGGGCCGTCGGGTGGTGGTCCGAGGTCACGGGGGCCGCGAGCCCCGTGCTCGTGTCGCAGAGGATGGCGCGCGTGTCTCCTACGTGCGCCACCATGAGCGTCGCGTGCGCGCTCGGGTGCCAGAACGGAGCGGGCGTCGGCGTCGAGAGGAGCGCCACCGAGGCCGTCGACCCGCCCTTGAAGCGCATGCGTCCGCCGATGTGCTGGCCCGAGGGCGTGGCGTGGGGGGCGCCGAGGATCTCGTCGTTGTTGTAGGGCGCGTCGGTAGCCGTCAGGTCGTGCGGGTCGGGCTTGCGGGCCTGCGCTGATATGAAGTCGAGGTCGGCGCGCAGGAAGGCGTATTCGAGGACGGACTCGACGGTGATGTCGGGCATTTCGGCGTCGTTGAGTTTGAAGTATTCCGGGTGGAAGCGGCGGAAGTAGCCGCCGATCGTGTTGCGGTATTCTTTGACTAGGTCCGTGAGCCGCTGGTGCGCTGAGGACCAGTCCCGGACTCTACCGGGCACGGGGTCGGAGCCGTGGATGGCGTCGGCGTGGGTTGGTTCCCTGAGGACGCCTTGGACGTCCTTGGTGGGGACGTGGCCGGCCATCTCTTCCCTGACTTCGGCGGCGGTCTTCATCTTGACGTCCTCGTTCGTCGGCGCAGCGTCGGTTTGTTTCTGTTTCCTCTCGTCGTCGTTGCTTGACGGAACGCCTGGCCGGTGTTTCCTCCCTAGGCTGCTGCGTAGACCGAGTTCGGCGCAAGCTTCTTCAATGTACCCGTGCAGCTCATCCCTCAGGAATTCGGCACACTCACTGCCCCCATGACCATCGAACACGGCAAAATAGAAAATCTGCGGATCGCCAAACGAGCTATCGGCAGGGGTAACCTCGGCCTGCTTCTGGGGATTCCGCACCAAGCTAATGGGAGCGCGCTTCGCAAAGGCCGGCATATCAATGGTGCCAGCCTGGTCAGAATCCTCATTATAAGGCCTCGTACCCCTCGACGTCGCCCTGCCGAAATGATGCTTGGCGCTGCGCAGCGGGATGCGCACGACGGTCATGTCGCGACTCGTCATGCCGCGTCCGGGGATCGAGGCGGGCGAGTGGCCCGAGTTCGGGGTGTGGGGCGTGGACGCGTCGCGGGGGAGCTTGTGGCCCGGGCCGGCGGCGAATCGCTGGTCCGGGTGCATCGACGACGAGGGGAGGTGGGTGATGAAGTAGTTGTGGAACTTGCGTCTGGGCCTCGTGACGGCGTCGGGCGGGTGGGAAGG
>JUDQ01000264.1:12765-49437 GCA_000812075.1 Scedosporium aurantiacum
CGGCAACGTTTACATCCAGGCCGTGAGCGGAGAGACGTCCCTTCACAAAATCTCCAGAAGACGCTTCGTAAGGGCCGGCAGGGGCAAGAACGGAAGGGGCGATGCGCAGGCGGGGCAGAAAGGCGAGGATGTCATCATCACCGTCCCCGTCGGCACCGTCGTGAGGGAAGTCAGCCGCGACGATCCCGTGGCGGAGGAAGCCATGCTTTCGCGCATCCGGTACGCCCAGCGAAAGGCGAAGCGGAGACAGGTCCTCGAAGAAGGCGGCGAGGAGGCCCTCGCCGCGGAAAAGCGCAGGGAACTCGAGGACCCGGACAACCCCGACAAAGACAAATGGGTCCTGTACCCGGGCCTTTCCAAGAGCGAATCGCGCAACATCATCTTCCCGCGCCTGCCCCGCCGTGAACGCCTCTTCGCCCAACCCGCGCCCCCGATCCAACTCGACCTCTGCCGGCCGACTCCCCAACCCATCCTCCTCGCCGCCGGCGGCATCGGCGGCCTAGGTAACCCGCATTTCGTCTCCCGCGAGCACCCGCGTCCGCTCTTCGCCACGAAGGGCGAACCGGCCATCTCGCTCACCGTCGAGCTCGAGCTCAAACTCCTCGCCGACGTGGGCCTCGTCGGCCTCCCCAACGCCGGCAAGAGCACCCTCCTCCGCTCCCTCAGCAACAGCCGCACCCGCGTCGGCAACTGGGCCTTCACGACCCTGCAACCCAACATTGGCACCGTAGTCCTGGACAAAAACTCGGGTCGGCCCGTCGTGAAATCCTACGTCCGCTATCCCGCCGCACCCGAACTCGGCCTCCCAGAGGAAGAAGTTGCCGTCGAACCCCGCACCCGCTTCACCATCGCCGACATCCCCGGCCTCATCGAGGGCGCCCACCTCGATCGCGGCCTCGGAATCGCTTTCCTCCGCCACGTGGAACGCGCCCGCGTCCTCGCCTTCGTCCTAGATCTCAGCGCCGGGAACGCCGTCAAGGCCCTCAATTCCCTATGGAACGAGGTCGGCCTCTACGCGCAGATGCGCGAGCAGGAGGAGCGCGCGCGTGAGATAGACGCCCGCGTAGACTGGACCCTCACCTCGGACCATTCTTCCCCTGCCGCTTCCGCTTGGCATGATCCGCTCTCAGGGGCTTCGACGGCCGAGTTCCCCCCCATCCCTGCCGACTCTACGCGTCTTCACATCGCTTCGAAGCCCTGGTTCGTCGTGGCGACGAAGGCCGATCTTCCGGATACAAAGGCCAATTTCGAGGAGCTCAAGGCGTACGTTGATGATATTGGCGCTGGCAAGTTGCGGCATCCGACGGGGTTGGAGGGCGGGTGGAGGGAGAGGTGCGCTGTGATACCCGTGAGCGCGATTCATGGGCAGAATGTGCAGTCGATTGTGCATTGGACTGTAGGATTACTGGATGAGACTAGTTGACGAAACAAAGGTAAAAGACAAAAAATCATTAGACTTTAGAAAGTTTGGGAATGGGTTCTGTATGAATAGATGTCGACGAGTTTTGGAAATCTAAACTGTAACAATAGATAGACTTGACAGTCCAACTGATGCTTGGATCCCGCACACTAAAATCCCCCCCCATTTTATCTTTAATTCTACATGTAGATGCACAAAGGAAATCCCACACATCAGACCCATCATCGCATATATCCCTAGTATGCAATCTCGTCTTTCTTTTTAAGCCGAAGTACCATTCGCCTCGACCTGTGCCTCCTGCGTCTCTCCATTCTGTTCCTGGACCGCCTCTGGAGCAGCAGCCTCGCTCTCGCCTGCCTCCCCACACTCAGCGGCAGCGGCGGCCTCCGCCTCGAGCTTTTTCCTCTTCTGCTCCTCCCTGTCCTTCTGCATCTGCAAACCATTATTCACCAGGGGCGTCGTATCGTTGAACAACCTCAACAACATAGCCGCCCTATCCTCCTTAGGTAACATCAAATTAAGCGAGTGTACGCTCTTCCACAACGGCATGACGATCCTCTCCTTGAACCCATCCTCGGAGCCATCGGGCTCGATCCTCAGGACGTGGCAACCCATGCTCATATCCCGGACCCACTCGCCGATCTCCCCGAGGCTCTCCCAGCCGCCGTCCGCGATCTTGGGGAACATCTCGATAAGCAGCCTGCGCAGAGTCTCGCGCTTACGGAGATGCACGACGCGCTTATCGCCGACGTAGCCCTCGAGGATGGGCATGCCCTCGGCCTGGATGCGCCAGCGGCAGACGTCCGGGCTGGGCACGTCCTGCTTCATGAACATCTTGACGCCGCCGTTGATGAACTTGACGCCGTGGCCGTCGTTCATGGTGAGGATGTCCTTGGCGAGGGCGGTGGAGTAGTAGATGGCCTTGGCGGGCTCGCCGTTTTCGTTGCGCACGAGGAACCTGTCGAGGGGGAAGCGGTCGGAGAGCGTGTAGTTCTTCTTGATCTCCGTGATGGCCTGGTGGTCGGCGGGGAGGTACACGAAGGGGGCTTCGTATTTGATCGATGTGTCTTTCCTCCGCTCGCCGTGCGCGGGTCGCGAGGGCTTCTCGGAGGAGGGAGTGGATGCCGCCGTCTCTTGGGCCTTTGCGGGGGTGCCCTTGTCTGCAGAGGCTACATCCGCTGTGCCGCCCATTTGCACATCGTCCCCGTCTATTCTGGGTTTCTTCGCATCGGAATCCTGTTGCTCATTGTCATCTTCAACCCTTGGCCTCTTGCCGTTGGTCTGCGGTGGCTCCGCAGGAGTCTCTACAGGAGTCTCGGCGGGAGTCTCGGCAGGAGTCTCCACAGCAGACTCAGTATGCGACTCCGACTCAGGCACCGGAGCAACTTCGGCCTCGTCAGCCTTGGCTGCCTCGCGAGCCGACTTCGACTGGTTCTCAGGCTTCGCTCTGAACTCGGCCTTCTTCTCAAGCACGGTGATGAAGAAACCACCGGTGTCCTGAAGATGGGCATAAACGCGCATGCACCTCTCCAAAGGAAGGTCTTCGCCTCCCGTCCTAGGGAACATGGTTTCGACCAGTCGTCCAGGAGCAACGAATTCGGGGTCGTCCTTCATCTTCTCCTCAATCTCGTCCCACGAGTTCCAAAACTGGGCAGACTTATCCATGACCTTCCAGGTCTTCAGACCCGGCTTTCGCTTCAACTCCGGAAGCTGATCGGAGCAGTCTAGAATATCAATCTTCTCTAGACCCCCGCATCGGTCTATGGCAGCGGCAATTACCGATTCGTTTTCGATGGGGTTCATGCTGCACGTGGAATAGACAACTCGACCTCCGGGCTTGAGCATCTGGAGGGCTCTCACCAATATCCTTACCTGCGTAAGGTGCAAACCCAGAGCGCTCCCGGGAACCCAGTTGTTCCAGAGGTTGCTGTTCTTTCGTAGGGTACCATCGCCCGAGCAAGGAACGTCTGCAAGAATGCGATCGAACTTCAAGTAGACGGTACGCTTAGGGTTATCGGGAAGGGGAGGTAGCTTAATCGAGGGATACTGAGTGGCATCATGGTTGGTGATCAAGAGGTTCGCAGAGGATAGCCGCTTGAGCTGATGCGTAAGCATGTGGCAACGCTTATAATCGGCGTCGTTGGCAATCAAGAGACCGGTGGCGCGGCCGGCATCACTAGGATCGACGGACATGTCGGCATTCGCCTCCTCTTCGGTCTCGGGGCCGAGATCTAGACCATCCTCGGTAGCATGGGCGCGAAGGACCTTCTTTACGCGGGCCTCCTCCCCAACGTGCAGCATCTCCAAGAGTTGCGAAGACTTGCTTCCAGGTGCGGCGCACAGGTCGAGAACGGTCATGCCGGGGCGGACATCGAGGAGGAGAGGAGGAATCATGCTGACAACCTCCTGCCTAGTAATGTGGCCGACGCTAGTTTCGGAAACGAGGTATTTCTGGAAGGCCGAGAAGGGCCCGAACTTGCGAACAACATTCTTGGGGGTGGTCATCCACCAGGCCAACTCATCAGGATACCATGGGACGGGCTGGGGAAGGTCGACTTTTTTGCCCTCGTACTCGATCTTTTGGATCTCGGGGAAGTAGCGGGTCTCGAGAAGGTCGCGCGCAGCCAAGGCGTGTCTGAAAGTACTGTTAGTAAGATGATGGGTCCCTTGCAAAGCGCGGTTAAGAAGAGGCTTTCGTACCCTTTGGAGCCGCAGAAGCGGAAACTGTTCGGCAAATCCCGCTTCAAGGCGTTCCAGAACTCGACCCTCTCCTCGTCGGGCATGTCAATGATGGTATTGTAGTGTCTTTCAAGCTTCTCATTGCTCTTGACGATGTCGGGGTACCTCTTATGGTTGTCCGCATCGTCGCGATGATGGCGCCGCTTTCCAAAGCCTCCACCGCGGCCCTAATGAACGGTCAGCTACATGGTCAACAGCGGGCGCGCGAGGTCGCGACGACCCTCGAAGCATACAGGGATATGGGAGTTCGGAGAGCGCAGGCTAGATCTTAATACCTTCTTACCATGACGACCCATCGTCAAGTTCTCGGCAAGCAAATTCTGCGCAAGTGTGGAGGCGGGTCGCAATGGACAGCGAAGTGCGCCAGACGGATTCTCGAGGAATTGGTCCTTGCCGCGAAATCGAGGTACGGCTGGATTGATTGACTCTTCGCGCCTTGTGAATGTAGTCGTTGCGAAGCAAAAAAAAAGATGTTCCGGGGCCAATCCGGCTGTACATGTACGAGAATCAATAAGTTCGAGATAAGCGCAGACACTTGGACTTGTTGCCCCTCGCAGGTGAAAGTCAAAGACACGGTGGGGTACTCTCGTTGCGCCAGCTGGCAAGAGCAAGTGTCAGTGGCCGGTTGTTGCCTACCAAAGTACTGAGGTACCTCGTGCTTGTACACATGAATCGCACCAATGAGGGCGCACAACAAAAAAATTAATTTTTCCAAGAAAGAAAAAAAAAAAAAGCTTCTGCCGCTTTGGCTGATTACAACTGGCCCAAGCTCCGCTCACCGCCTTTTATCCCCTATAAATAAGCAGCGTTCCTCCCACAATTTTCCAGTTTCTCTTTCTCTTCTTTTCTTCTTCATACTTACCTTGTCCCGTGCTCGCCGAGCTCAAGAATTCGGTAGTTCAGTGAGGATGACCTGCATTGCACATCGCGGAGTCGGCCTTGCTCGATTGTCCTTCGGGGCCGTCGGGGGCGCAATTTTTGATGTCTTTCTTTCCCTTCGGGGGAAATTCTTTTTCATTGTGAGGGCGCTTGATGCGTCGGCACGAAGAAGAAGGAGGAGGGCGAAACTTGGTGTTGAGCAGAGGTGCGGTACGTTGGCGACGTTGGCAAACCAACCGTAGGAAGGTCAGCCTCTGGCTCTCGGTCGACCTTTGGAGACCATGAATAGAATATGAAGACCATTACGCAGAGCATATCGTATTTTGATTTGACCCGCGCCACTTAGTTTTATTTAATTTTTTCCCTTACGAAAACTCGAAGACGTCCCAAGAACGATTCATGGTGCTTTTGGTTTTCCCTCGACTCATCTGTGCCCCTGAGCGTAATTTTGCAGACTTTGTCCCTGTGCTGTGTCTACGTTCCTGCCTGTGTTCCTGTGTTCCTGTGTGACCTGGTCTTGCCAATGACGCATTCCTGTGATCTTAATGTAAACTGACATTTTGAAGGACCCCGCACCACCCACCAAAGTAATTCGACACGCGTAAACAGAACCCTCACTGAACCACGCGTTCTTCAACAACCACAACTCCTTCTTTCCACATTCCACTCTCGATTTAGGTCTACGAACATTCAGAGGCCATGTCGCGCCCTACTTCTGTGTCTAGGAACCTGTCCGCGACAGAAGAACTCGAAAAACTCGAGCAATCCATAACTCTCACCCTACAGGGTTCGTCGCTTCCCCCCCCTCCCCCCGGATATTCACATCCCTCATCTCAATGCGTATTCAAGGGTCCGTCAGCTAACATAGCAATAGAGATTGATCAGAACTTTAGCAAAGCCCACAGAATAGTAACAACGAGTATCCTCCCCCTCGTCGAGCAATATGGCGAGCACTCGCGCGCTGTATGGGATGCCTCAAAGGTTTGACGCCAACTCCTACATCGCAACGGCCCAGAAGCACTCAGGCGAAACCCAGACTCACGCTCTTTTCACACCATCTCTAGTTTTGGAAACAATTCTTTGAGGCCTCTGCGAACGTCTCCCTCTCTGGCTACGAAGAGCTAAACAATGACGAAACAACCATCGAAGAAAGCACAGCCCAACATGACTCTACCATGAACACCACTACCACCAGCTCAGACGTCACCGCTACACCCGCAAACCGCACCTATAGCAATGAAGACTCCCTCCTTGACGACGCCGAACTCTCCGGCAGCACGCCACGTCCACCCTCGACCAAAACGATCAAGACGCAATTCGCCGACCTACGCTCCCCCTACGAGATTATGCGCCGCGAGATGCGCGACGAGGAAGAAGCCACCGAGGTTCTCGAGAGCGAACAAGGAGACTACATGGACGAGGACGGAGAAGAGGAGAATTCCACTCTGTTGTTCCAGCAGAGGACGGCGAGGTTACCCGACATGTCCATGACGCCGAGGTCCTCGCTACCGCCTCCGCGCAAGGACATCGATCAAGGAAAGGACCCGGTCTTCCACCGCATGCTGGACAAGACGTACAGGCTGAAATCTACGCCGCATAAGAACGCGCCGCCGCTCTCGGCGCAGAAGCACCGGGCGCAGTCGGCTTGGCACGATTCGCCCATGTCGTCGCCGGAGATTGCGATGCCGGAGCTGAGGAGCGAGGCGTTCATGTCTCCGTACAAGGGCATGGTGGCGAGGCAGCGTCTGGAGGCGGCGGCGGCGGGGCCGAGGACGCCAGGCGTGAGTATTCAGACGCCGACGACGAGGAAGACGAGGGATGTGTTGGGCACCGGGGCTAGTTTTGCGGAGGAGAAGAGGCCCAAGTATGAGATTGATTGGGAGAGTGATAGCGACGATGGAGTGGGAGGGATAAGTCCCCCGAAGACTATACAGTTTGCGCTGCCGCCTTCAAAGCTCCTCCAGACTCCAGGTATGTCTCCAGCTCCCGTCGAACTTTTTTTTCCCCTCCATTTCTTTTTTCTCCCTTGCTTCCCAGAACTTTCATTTGGTACTAACTAGATCATCTCAGCGCGAGAGGCGAGTAAGCGGATTGTCGATGATATCCTCTTAACAGCTGGAGCGGCTGAGGGAGATACGGAAGAATACAGCCCTACGATGGTTAAGATGAATAGGGATATTCTTGACGATACGTTCTAGTGTTGTTGACTTGGAACTCGGTTGATTTTTCTTTGTGAAGGCCGGCTTAGATAGGGACATGAATACGAGATACCCGGTATGTGACGAGTTTTCCTAAAGTCGCATCCATTGTGTCGCCCAACGTGTCCATGAAGGAACACCACACCATATTATGTGACACTTCATCCGAAAGCGACCGAACCATCCAAAAGTTAATGCCCATTTTCTTTATGAACCACTGGCGACAAAATTCCGCAGAGATAGGATCAGATATTCCGCCCGAGTCGAGGCAACTACAGGCCGTAGTGCTACAAAGACCCATTGTGGTATTATCTTGGGTGTTGGGCTTGGAAATGACACCAACACGAGGGTTGCGTCGAGTCACGTCTTTATCCGCCGTCTCCCGCGCTCCAGTTTCCTGGCACCGTGGTGTCGCCCATGCAACCCTGTGGAAGGAAGGTCCATCTCCATTCTTTTGTGACCGAGCTCGTATGATTGACACGCACAACACTGAAGTGAGAACAGTCTCAAGAGGGAGTTCAAGGATGACAATGGTTCTTATTAAAAATGGCATACGGTAAATCTCAGGCCTTTTCTCAAAAAGAAAAACGTCCCAAATGCTATAAAAAAAAACATGGTTTCCAGTTTAGAAAAGCCCACGTTAATCGAACAATGGAACCTGCGTTCTCCCATAAAGTACCACCCCCGCTCCAATTCTATAAAGAAAAAGAGCATTGATGCCGTCACCAATCCCAAGGGTCCGGAAACAGCGGGTAAGAGAAGGCTAAGCGAGACTGAAACGCATAAACTCGATGGTCCAAGAATGGGCCAAAAAGGGAAATAACGGGTCGAAGTGACAAGATATGAAGTGACAATGAAGACAGAAAAAGAAAAATCGAAGCTTTCCCCAATGAGGTTGTATCCTCCGCTCTTTTACCCTAAGGACCTGCATCTGCATTGAGTCCAGGATGATCAACTATCATTCCCCTGCACTCCCCCCCCCTTTCTTCCCATCTTTAGCTACCCGAACTTTCGAATAGCCTGCATCATTCCATCTCCCAGGGTTGGGTCCCAACCCGGAGAGCGGAATTTGGCCAAGAGGGAAGGATGAGGGGAGGAGGCTGGGGAATTTTCCTCCGTCTAAAGCCATGTTCTCAGGAACCGATTGATGCGAGAGTGACGATGGGAAAGAAGAACGGGAAGAACAGCTCGTTCTACCCATTTCTTTCCCTCATCAAAGCAAAAAAAAAAGAGGAAAAACACGCGTGACGAATCCCATGTAGTTTTTTCTCTCTCCGTTTCCTTTTGTCTATAATTCGAACATTGTCATGTATGCCTCGAATACAGCTCCATCATGGCCTTTTTCCCCCCCAGTCTAGTAAAGATTGTGTGTGTGCCTTGGGCAGGCCGAAGAGGCTCGGTCCGCTCACTTGTTGGAGCGGCGAAAAGATCCCTTCAGCAGGCTCGCCGTGCTTGAAAAGCTGCCCTGGGAACGTAGGCTGGCGTTGTCGCTGTAGTTCTTGGAGCTTTTGGAGGAGGAGCGAGAAAGGCGCTGCTGACCCGTCTGTTGGTGGAGGATACCCTGGAGGACGGTATTGGTTTGTCGCCGGTCATTGCCGACAGTGAAACCGTAGTGGCCGAGGTTGTTATTCATGGTGAATGTGGTTTGGAGTTGGATAGGTTTAGGTTATGAAGTATAAAGGAGATGGTAAAAGAGTCTTGAGCTCGTAGATCGAGTTGCGAGTTGTGTCAAGTATGTGTAAGTGATTTAGCTTGTCTTGATTTTTGTTGATGCCTGGAAAGAAGAAGGCAGGGAGTTGCCCGGATGAGGCTGGACTTATATACACATCTGGTTTCTTATTTGCGAGATTCAACACAATGGAGTGAGCAATGTTTTCTGTCCTTCTGTTGCCTGTCCATTGTTCCATAAGGGGAGTCCGAGTCCCGGCTGAGGGAAAAAGAACCATCAACCATAACAGCTCCCATTATTACGACAACCCAGGCCCTGCCTATCCAAACGGACGTAAGGTTGCCGCAGATGACCGACCACAGCCTCCATTGAAGTCGAAAAAATTTTATGTCCCCTTAGGCAACAAAATAAAAAAGAGCCCCCTCAATGCACAATGCAACAGCTTGGGTGGGCCATATGCGGGAGACACGCACTCTCTTCTCCCTCCCTCCTCGCTTCCCTCGTGTTGCCCACGTCCAAACCGTCGTTCAATCAGCAGGGTCACGGTTCTTTTCACAAAGGATACCACCATCCACCATCTTTTCACCTAAGGCACGCATGACCCACGCAGCGCCACGACTTGTCGGCTGGGGTTTCGAGGGTTCGTAAATAATAAAGGGTGGCAGAGATGCATCCGGCGTGAGTCACTCGATCACTCCGGCGTGAAAAGGCTACAACGGATGGCCATGCGGGCGGGTGCATCGAGGGCAATCAGCACATGGGTACGAAGTATTATTAGATGCTGTCTGTATCTGGAAACAACGGAAACAACATGTACCCAAGTACGAAGTAATTGATGATTTAGGAAATACGAAGTACTCCAAGTGTCGTAGGGCGCAAAAAGGAACCTTAGGCATCACTTTTGTGAAGTAGGAGAATCGTACCTTGTCGTGTCTAGTTGGTATGGGGATACCTCGGGACTGAGGTAGAGGTACGTCAATGTGCGGTTGCAACTGTGAGGAAGGACAAAGTATGATTAATTGATTGTTGATCAATTCAGATCATTGATGCTTCTGCCTCGCTGCAACTCAACTCTCTTCCCCATCCGTTGCGTCTTCCGACATCTCCCATCGAAGGGGCCACGCGCCTAATCAGGGTTTTCCTCGGTGACGTTTGCGCAATTTGAAGCTATGCAGATGCAGAGACCCTTGGATGACGCAGAGACGCGGAGAACCTCTCAGGCAACCAACATTGAAGCATTCGTATCTCGACCACTCCCAAGAAGACCTCTCAATTTGGCGGATGGATGGACATTGAGATATTCAATGATTCAAGCATCCAATGCTACCAACTCAATTGGCATCGGAAACAGTCACTGCCTCGCCTCCGTGCAGTTTAATTTTACATCAATTGACAAAGATGAGTCAATGGTGTCAGAGCTCAGCCCTGCAATCTCACTCCCACTCCACGTTTCAAGGCTGAGCCCCTTCGCCGAAGTGGAAACAGAAAATGAGAAAAGGTTATCCATCCTTTGAGCGGCCATCACCGAATTGATACAGCCCAGCGAGTCACTCGTGGACATCATCCGTCCAACCAGTGCTCCTAGTTCCTGTGATGAGACGGAATCCCCAAGTTCCACCTTGGAGCTCTCCTGTGTAACACTTCACCCCGCCTTGCCCACTGCCCGCTGCGGTCAAGACTGGGATGTAGACTATGCAGTTATCCTTTTGCCCACGATCAGGGAAACTTGGGACGAATAGGTCACAAGTCAGGAACAGGTGCAGTTTGCCCTAGGATCAGAAGCCGTGAAATCCCGATGAGCCATCCTTATTTGCGGCATTGCTCGATTGGTAGCTCTTCCTCCATCTTTTTTTTTTTTTTTTTTTTTTTTTTTTTTTTTTTTTTTTTTTTTTTTTTTTTTTACCGAGATTCAAGATGCACAGCCTCATTTAGAAACGTTATTTTTCTTCTTCGCCTTCTTCCTCTTCAGAGGCGGCAACTTCGTTCTCCATCTTTTGTGTGTAGGATCCGGCAGATCTCTGTGCCAAGCCTCTCTAGTGCTGTGTTCTTGATTCCAGCCTCCAGCCCTATCTCCACGACCACGGGCGGGAATTGAAGAGTCCACTGTTGACTACCCTCCTTTCCTCAGACCGCGACCGCGTGTATCGGCGGAAACTAGATGTACAGGTGTATGTGAGTTTCAATGCTGTATACTCTGGCGAGTTTGCCATGCTTGATCATGTTGCTTCCATCAGGCTGCCTCATGTCCCGCGTCTTACGTCCGTATGGAAATGGAGACAAAGGGAGACAAAGGGAATAAAACAAAATGAAAATGAGTCTTGCACCGCCCGCTCATCTCCCATTTCGATAATATCAATGATATCGGATTTGATTGTAGGACCCCTCTGTCGTGTTGGCATTACACGTAAGCGCTCTCCGCAAGACGAAGATGGTGGCGAACTACAGATTGACGCCAACCTAACCAAGATTTAAGCTTATTTCAATGTTCTTAGCTGTGCCGTCTATCGGTTTCTACGAAGGGACGAGGTCCAGCGACATCGATGTGATTGACACGGTATCGCCCACGTCCAAGTCAGGAGGATCAATGCCAGCAGATTTAGGAGGGGCCGATGTTGTGAACAGGGAAGAATGAAAAAAAACAGTGATGATCCAGATTGATTGCTCCAATTGCCCGTAGAACAAAAATAGAAAGCGTCAATCAATCTACGGGCCTCCCTACATCCTCCAAGAAACCCGTGATCACATCTTGATCCTGATATAACCTCACCTGTCGGCCGTAAACACTCCGCTCCCCTGCGTCCGGAACTCCTCCCGAGCCCGCCCGACAGGGGACAGAAGGAAACAAGATCCCGCACTTTCGACGTACTACGAGCAGCGGAGCAAAGCACTGGAAAAAGAAAGAGGAGGAAGAAGAAAAAAAAAAGAAGAAAAAAAAAAGGATTGATCCAATCAATCACGCGCCACGTTGAACCTCGACAGCGCTTCGAAGGTTCCACCCCCTCCCTCCATCCTCCCAAAAGAGTTGCCTGCTGCCTAGTCCTTCTCCTCAGTCCACTGCTCCTGATCCAAAAGTTCCTACAGGAGAACTCCCATCATGCCTAACCACAACCAGAAACCATAACCGCAAACCGCATTGTTTCCTAATAAACGACGTTGTTGCCTAAGAAAGCGGGTCTCAAGGCCAACGTTCCTTTGACCTCACATCATTCTTGACAGGGATAGGCGAGGGAGTGAGGACGAAGGAGTGAGGACGGAGGGAGAGGATGAGACATGAACGTGGATAATATTCTTCTTGGTGAGGGTGGTACTTCAAAATTACTTGGGCGGCCCTCCCGAGTGACGATAGTACATCATAGGCAACAATGCCGCTCGCTCTTTCAACATACGCGCGCAGCATGGGAACATGATCGAAATCCCTTCTCTGCTCCGTATCCATGGCACGTAGAGTTAACATCGTGCCACCGCTCATCCTCGCATCTAGAATACCGGCTTCCACATCCATCGGCCCAAGCTCTGGAACTCTTCCCAACCGAAGAGTCCATCAAACAAATTTAAAGCTTGATGGACCCCTCCATTTCCACCCTACACGAGTGTTTATGCCATCAACACGAGCAGCTAAACAAGGTAACCCTAGGTAACCCTCGTGGCAGCAAGCATGGGATCCTCGACTCTCGGTCCCAAGGCATCTCGATCAATTTGTACTGCCTCGTCCGTTTGTGTGGTTACACAGTCTTGTCTTTCCACAATGACCACACATACACCCCATTCCTGCAATCCTTGTATCCGTTGATTCCATGAAAGCTCCCGAACCTAAAGTCCCCGAGTCATGCGAATGCCCTCTGGATGTCGATTAGCATTACAACATTCCCGTGTGTAGGAGGTGAAGTACTCGCCTAGCAGGAAGGATCAGACAGTCTTCTCGAGCCTAATTTGTTTCCTGCCGCATCGAGGGCAGATTTGGCCCGTAGTGGGGATGATACCATCCACGCAGTGGTCGCAGTCGGATCCTGGCATCTCGCCCGTCTTCATTCAAGGGTTGAGTGATAGATCGATCGGTTGTGTGCACCTTGCGAATAGTGTAGAGAGAGTTTATGTTATGATCAATGATGTTCAACTGTGTACTGAGACCGTATATATAGCTTGAGCATGAAATCTTAGGTATGAAGGAAGATGGTGGAATCAGGAAGAAATACCTTTATTTGGCATCCGGGTATGGCCAACATCGCGACCAGGCTAGATACTGTACTCGGTATATGATCAAGGTGCTTAACTGAATTCTCAGCATGGGAGGAATATCAAGCACAAGGGAAGATTCTTGGACCAATGCTCACTGCAACCACCATGCTCACCAACTCGGACAACGGTAATTGCTCTAGTGTTCTGGCCAGACTCTGCACGTTTGAGCCTCCTGTCACCAAGTTTGCTTCCTACATGCCTCAAACCCCATTTCGTAACAAGATGGTGTGTATAAAAAATACCACTTAGATGAAGCTCTGAATAAAAAAAGATATCCAAATTTACGTCAACCCCCCAATCTCACGTCCTAGGGCTCCGAAGAAACCCAACCACTCCACCACAATAACCAACCAACCCATCCAACCGACTGCTCTCCCTCTCCTGCACCTCCTTCCACACCCTCAACGCCTCGAGGATGCTCTCGTGCTCCGTGACCACGTCGAAGTGCAGCCGCAAAAACACCGTCATCCACGCCTGCGTGAGCTCGTAGTCCCTCCTCGACGCCAGCCGGCTCGTGAGCGCCCGGATGAAATGGAGCAGCTCGTTCTTCTCCGGGTCGCCCGATGACGAGTCGTCGGCGGAGAGGGAGCGGAGTTCGAGGTCAGCCGCTGAAGGGGGGAGGGACTTGAGGTGATCGATAAAGTCGTCGTCTAAAAAATAGTTAGCTAAGAAAAGGAAAAAAAAATAACAAAACGAGAAGGCGTGCAAGCAAAAAAAAGGTAGTTCGTTCACTTACAATTCCCCGTAGTGGCCCCCGCGAGGAGCTTGGTAGTAAAAGTTTCCTCCTGACGCGCCGCCATCTCCACCTTGAGTATCCGCGACTTAGACTCCTCCGAATTCTCATTCTTCGTCCCATCTTCAATCTGCTTCGGCGGACCCGATCCCTTCCCGCTCAAAGACGGCAGGAAGAACGGCGCCTTTTCAGGCGCCTTGGGTGCCTCCTTCGGCTTGTTGCGCTGCTTGATGAGGTCCAGGTGAAGCAACGTCTGCCACCTCGACTTGGGTACCAAGCTGAGCGTCGTCATCTCCGAGCTCAGCTGATCGACGTCCGACACGATCACGGCCGGCTCCTGCACCAACTCGGCGTCCTCCTCAAACGCCGCGTCGAGGAGGCCTTCGTTGCCCTCGCCCGAGACGGTGGGCACGACCGCGGCGGCGATCTCCTTCGCCGAGATTTGTCGCGTGGGTACGTGGCGGAAGAGCGACTTGTTCGTCCATATTCCGACGCCCATCTGGCCCTCGATACAGGCCGCGAGATACTCGCCGCTCGACGACATGGCTACCGCCTTGCACGGATGCTCGAAGCGGATGGCGTCGATCAAGTGACTCGTAGGCAAATCCCACACGCGGAGCGTGCAGTCGTCCGACGCCGCGATGATCCACCGACCGTCGTTTGAGAAGCAAAAGTCCGTCACGTCCTTCTCGAAGCCCAAGAACTCTCGAATCGTCCGCCTCGTCTCCATGTCGACGACGCGTATCGAGTTATCATCGCAAGAAAACGCAATGAGATCGTTTGGTGCATGGTAGCGGCAGCCGGTAATGGCCGTCATCGGCGCCCAGTTGATTTCATGCATCAGATTCCCGGTGAGGAAATCCCAGAACTTGACTTTGCCGTCGAGAGAGCACGACACGATAAACTTGTTCGTCGAGTCGACGATAATACCGGTGATGGCCTTGGTGTGTCTGCCAGTTCCAGGTGCAAAGCTGCTGGTAAACTTGGTTTGGAGATGTACCACATCGTCCACCTGCTTGAGCTGCTGCATCTTCAGCTGCCTCGCCTGGGCCGGCGTGAGTTTCGAGGGGAACTGCAGACGGTGAATTCCGGATTGCAGGTTGAACATGTCCAGCGTACCACCGGCGGAACCGACGAAGGCAAAACTGCCGCACGGGCTGATGGCGACGGCCGTCACACTGCTTCCGTCACCCGTCTCAAACATCCAGCGACCGGCCCTCTTGCGGCCCCAGAACCACGTCCTGGCAAAGGCATCGCCCTTGTGGCCCGTCACGACACTCTCCCATCCCGTCATGCCACTCACCTCAGCATCGTGCTTAACACCCCTAGCACGTTCCTTCCTCGAAGCCCGCTGCCATATCGCCTGCTTTCCGGGAAGAGCGCCAATACCGCCGTCGCGATTGAGCGAGCTTGCAATACATGTAATTTCGGGAGCCTTGATATCTTCAAGTGTGGTCGTAGAGCCGTGCGCCAGGGCCGATGTTGACAGGATACCGTATTTCTTAGCCTTCTTCCGAATATTTCCTTGACTTAGCTCAGTGCTTTGGCCGTCCCTTCGCATACTCCATCCCCATAGACTCCTGTCACTTCCACCACTAAGAAGCCACTTGTTGCCGGCTTCCGCGCCGTCGAAATCCGAAGGTAGGAACTGTAGGCAGTTCACTGGCGCGGCATGGCCGCTCCTTGTGTGAAGAATTCTTGGAATGGGAGAAAAGGGTGTCTTGTCAAAGATCCAAGTCTTCAAAGAGTTGTCGAGGCCGCTGGACACGATGACGGGCTGGCCGTATAGAAATTCAATCTTACTGATGCCGCCGCCGATGACGGATCCGGCACGGGATGGGGGGTTGTGGGCGCTTCGTAGAATACCAGATACCCTACCGCCTCCATTGAGATCCCAGAAGGTTATATCGCCAGTAGCTGACGTGGCTGTGGCCATGATACCGTCTTTTCGTCCATCCTGTCCCGCACCCATGCCGTCGGATCGGAAGGTAATGGCACAGACAGGAGTGTTGGGGGTGCCGGCGTTGAGCTCGATCAGTGGCCTGTCGTGGATAACGTCGTGGACGACGAGCGGGCCGTTAGAGTAGGCTACGGCGAGGAGAGCCAGGGCCGTCGAGGGCTGTAGGCAGGTAACGGAGCCAGCGTTCTTGGTGGGGGCCACGATGGTGTAAATCAACTTTCCGGTGCTGACATTCCAAATCTCGACCCATCCATCCTTGCGACCGACGAAAATCTTGTTGAGGAAGGTAGGCATGTTCGTAACACCACCCGTCACCTCATTTCCGCCATCTGGAGCGGGTACAGTTCTTATGGTCGTGTAGTGCTCAAGCGTCGTCGATTTCCAGACCTCGATCCTCGTAACAGCGCTGGCAACAATCCAAGACCCAAAAACGAGGATTTGTCTGATCGGCTCATCTAAATCGCCGGGCATTTCAAGCTCATCGACCTTCTTTCCCCGCTGGAAGATCCAGACACCCTGGGAGCCACTTTGACTAGAGTCACCCCATGCTGCGAGGACCTTTTGCTTCCATGCCACAGTAGCGGTAATATCGCTCGGAGTCTCGGGGCGAGTAACGAAGACAAGGTTCAAGCCGCGCTTGAGATCGTAGGTCTGCAGAGCTCGACCGACGGAGGTGGTAATTTGAAAGGTAGTCTTGCCGAGCGGCACGGAGGTGAATGGGACGGAGGTGGGAGATACCAAACCAATAGTCTGGAGAACAAACGTCAGAAGGCAGGAAGCTAAGGCGAGCAGTCGCTACAAGAAGAAGAAAGGAAAATGGCTTCGTTCACATACTCGGAAAGGAGCGAAGATGGCAGAGGCCTTCTTCTTGCCGGAGCCAGGTTGCTGAGCAGTTAATTGAGAATCTCGCTTCTGGCGTTTGGCCAAATGGCCGCCATGATCAGAGTGTGGCATTGCCAATGCGGAGTCGTGCGTGGTTCCTGCGTGGCTCCTTAGGATACAGGGTGATTACTTCGGCGCTTGAGGCTATTCAACTACTTCGTACACATTTCTGGATTTTTTTTTCCATTATTTTTTTTTCTTATCCATTTTTCTTATCGCTCCAACAAGCAAAGCTCAAATTCTCAATTGGGAACCCCACCAAAATCTTTGGGCGATGCACGGACCAAACACAGTACAGTGTGTCTCGGTGTTGATAGTGTTAATAACACTGTTATGGAGGGGCTCGTCAGCAGCATCGTCGTCATCATCACGGTGGGAGGAGTGAATGCTTCACAGCGCTCATCATACAACTGCCACAGCCTCAAGAGTCCTGTCAGGTTTGGAGAGTGGTCGGCAAAGATACTGTAAACTGCGTAGAAGGAACGTAGTCACGAGCCGTTGAATACAGGAATCAAAACTTAGGCTCGACCTCGGTCACTTTTCGCATTTCGCCTTTCGCCTTTCAACTAGCCTGGAGGCGATCTCCCTCCTCTTCCATCTCGAGAATACCAAATCACCATTGTCGGGCATCAAGACAAGGGCATTCACCAATAGATGCGAATTTAAGAATTCAATATGCAGGCCGTCGGCTACCGAGAAGTCGGGTGGGATATTGAAAAGACAACTCTAGGAAATGCAATGAGTCAAAGCCGTTGATAGAGCATGCAGGATCATTGACGTCCTCGGAGTAGAGCCTGGAACTCGCAATGTTAATAGTACCAGGAAGGTTATGGGCGACGTGGGATTGACGCCGGCACCAGATTCCGGCCACGTTCTCTGATCCCATGTCGCCATCCATCCCAGATCAGTACCGAAGGCCTGGGGCTGCAGCGCGGCTCATCCACTTAGAATCGGCATTTCGGCCCATCCGCGATCCAGCTGATCATCTCGACCTCAGTGCTCGAGTCGTTGGCCAGGAATGCCCCATATCAGATCAGGCCCTGTCCTGGTATTATTCCTCATGATTCTTTCGACAACTGCCATCGTCATCGGTTTAAATTCCTCCCGCTGGCCTGGCCACCCTCCCCGGGCCAATTGCTTGTTGTTTGCTAATTCATCGTCCCCCGAAGGTATCCACGTGTGGCCCCTTGGTCCATCCATTCTCCATTCTCCATACTTCATACACTACACTACTCCCGAGTCCCAGCAGAGAATTCCCTGAACTCGTCCCCATTGGCGAACGGATGCGGAGCTGCAGGGCGCCAAGCTCCTGATCGCAGCAAAGCAAACACACTACGGCGCAATTAACGAATCCACCGGCGCATTTTAGTCTGTTCGTCGGGTCCAGCGCAAACCAAGGCCTCAACGTTGTAGAATCTCCTCCGTATATCCAAGTGCCAAGTACTGGGCTCATCTCATACTTCGTACTTTACCTTCCTATCCGGAGTGCGAAGTAATCTCCTTGGCATCTCACTACGAAGTAGATCGATCAATGGATCTAGCCTCTTAGCAGGACAACATGACTGACGACGACCCTAAGTAGCATCGAATCAATTCTAGCGTTTTCTTCTCTTGTTTTCGGGCTAACCGTCCCGAGTAGGCTTGGGGCGGCTCGGTAATACTCTAGCTTCAAGTTGTTAGTGCCAGATTCATATTCAATCCAACATCAGTTGAGCTGTTCCAGTATCATCAGGGTCTCCTCGCCTGTCTTTCTCTTTTCCTTCTTTCTATTTTCGCCTCTTCTCAACTTTTCTCCCTTGTTCCTTTTTGACGACTCTTTTCCGGCCACTCTTCTGCCTCCAGTTCGTCCAGGTTGTCCTCCATCGACTTGGCCCTGCAGTCGGAAACCCAGGACGGATCCAGCGCAGCAGACTTGATCAATTCTTCGCAGCAGCCGTCCAACAGGAAGCCGCCTTTCTCCGATAACCGGTTCCGCCAATCTCTTGATTCGCTGTCGCTCTGAGACCCTTGGGTGCTGTCACACCCCTGCCGGCACAGCCATTGGCATATTCTCCGAATAAATATCTGGAAACCTTCACCGACCATTGTCTTTCACCAGCAAAGTAGAGCAGATCAGGGTGCCTGACCAGCTCAGAGCTTGTCTGGGCTCTGACAGCACGGCTTTGTGGGAGGACTCCAAGGCGAAAAAAAGGAGCATTGGAATATCGGGTCTGGATTTTTTCTTCTTCTAAAGCTACCGGAATATATCTAGAGGCAATTGAGGGTATTTCTTCTTCCTGACCTGACAAGCCCTTGAGCCGACTCAGGACCGGATTGAAATCCCAGTATCAATTGCGACATCCTGGGGACTAATTTACCTGCTCTGCCAGTGCCAACAACCCTTCTGACCAGGACCCTTATCAATTGATCCATTTGATATCACACACTGGCAGTCTGGCACTGGCACTGACACTACTGACACTGCCATTGACCCTGGGCGTGCAGTTGTTGAGTCCCTCCACTGCGGTGTTGCGGTGGCAAAGCGTCGCCAAAACTGGACGAGGAGTCACTCGCAATTCAAAAATTGGGTAATAAATACCCTAATAAATTTTCGGCTTGCAGAACCTTGAACCTTATCGTGCCTCCATCTCCGTTCCCTTTCTTCTTTCTGCCGGAAACATACTTTTGAGGGCCCCTAAGATAGGGCCGTTGCAAAGATATCTCTTCCCTTGGTCTTCGAATTTCGTGCCGAGTTCGATTCTTCCCTGCAAGGTTTAGCCCCTAGGGGTCCCATCCTCAACTGCATCTCTATCCCCCGAAACCTTTCTTCCATTTGCCATCCAGGACAACCCTCATCATGGATCCCTCAAACCCTTCTCCGGCGCATCCCTCTGCGTCAAGCCAGACTTCCTCGCTAGGACCCAAACCAGAACTTTCCCTGCAAACTAGCTCTGCAGGATCTCCTTCGTCAACCCAGACCGCCCCGCCACCGTCCACTTTAGCATCCAGCAACCTGCATGCAACCGAAAACCAATCCCAGGATCCCAGACCAGGCGAAGGCGGCGTCCTAGTTGACCCTGTATCCCTAGCCCATTCATCATCTTCCCAATCATTAGCGAGGTTAGAACCTTGCATGCCTTCCTCCTTGCCGGCGAGCATCCCGGAATCTTCCATGCCCGAAGCGGCAGGCGGTCTCGTGCCCCCATCCAGCACCCAATCCACAGCGAGTCTCGACGACGACGGCGACAATTCAGAAACTCCTCGCCTCCTCCCCAGCTCGAGCCAAGACACTTTCAACTACTCCCAACTCCCTGACCCGGGCATAACCCCTAGGTCGTCCGTGTCCGAGGTAGACAAGCGCCTCTCCATGTCTTCCTTGGCCTCATTTGCCTCCGCACGGGGCATCATTCCCAGCTCGGCCGCTTCCGCTAACGGCTCGGACTCGAGCGCCGTCCCTCCGCGTTCCAAGCTCACCATGAAGCCCTCAGGCAAATCATCCTTCTCTGATGTGGGCGCCGGTGTGACGACTACCGCTGCCTCCTCACCCTCCTCGGCGCACTTCCAACCCGCGAGTGGTACTTCCGGCCCGCAGCGCAGTCCTCGTGATCAACCGCAACAGCAGCAGACCGCGTCTTCCTCCTCCGACCGGTCGAACCGGCGAACCCCAGGCCAAAAGTCGGAGTCGGGACAACCGCGGTCGGCAACGACCCGGTCGAGAAGTCGTGTCCAGCGTCGCTTCAGTGGTAGCCACATCACTAGTTCTCATAGCCCGGCCAGCGACCGAAGCCCAAACCAAAAGGAAGAATGTCAGTACCGTCTCCCGGTCAATGTCGTGGTTACCATCTGATGCCTCATAATTTCCAGATTCTAACTTCCTCTGCAGCCAAACCCGCCCCTTACGGCGTCATCGGCGTGTGCGCTTTGGATATCAAGGCCAGGAGTAAACCCAGTCGCAATATTCTTAGTCGATTGATCGAACAGGGAGAATTTGACATTGTTGTTTTTGGCGACAAGGTTATTCTTGATGAAGGTATGCAGAGCAGAAATGATGAAAATCGACCCAGAGAATCTTCAATCCCTCTTCTCCGCAATTATCACAAGAAAAGGAAAAGAAGAAGAAAAGAGAAGAAGAAAACATTAGCTAACATATTCGTGTGTGTGTGGTTTACAGAAGTCGAGAACTGGCCGATATGGTGAGTGTACTTAAATTATCCTCTCTGCTCTAAAACACCCCCTGGACAGCTCTCGGTGAGAGGAAACGGCATAGCAGCGAAAGGCCCGGCCGGGGTGGACGGGGAATTTGTCTCGGAACCCCGGCGCGGCTGGTGCAACCCTGAAAAGAAAAGCAATGTCCATTTCAATGCCGCGACATGTCAATAATTGTTCTAGACCTTTTGAAATCACCGCTAACATAGCCGCTCAACTCTCTTACAGCGACTACCTCATCTCCTTTTACTCGGATGGCTTCCCGCTCGACAAGGCAGTTGCCTACGTCAAGGCCCGCCGGCCGTTCTGTGTCAACGATGTTCCCATGCAGCGCATCCTCTGGGACAGACGCCTCTGCCTCCAGCTCCTCGACAAGGTTGGCGTCCCCACCCCGCCCCGTGTCGACGTAAGCCGCGACGGAGGCCCCGCGATCCTAACCCCCGAAGTGGCTAAGCACGTCCGGGATATTTCCGGCATCTCGCTCGAGCCTGTGAAGCCCGCCGTCATCCCTCCACCGAAAAAGGTGGAGCTCCTCGAGGACGGCGACGTCTTGAGCGTCGACGGCGTTACATTACGGAAACCATTTGTCGAGAAGCCGACGAGCGGAGAGGATCACAATATCATCATTTACTTTCCCAAATCGGCAGGTGGCGGCGCGAGGCAATTGTTCAGGAAGATTGGGAACAAGAGTTCCGAGTTCGTACCCGACCTCGAGATTCCCCGTGCCATCACGCAGCCGACGGAGAGCTTCATCTACGAAAAATTCATGCAGGTCGACAACGCCGAGGACGTCAAAGCGTACACCGTCGGGCCAACCTACTGCCACGCCGAGACGAGGAAGTCGCCCGTAGTCGACGGCATCGTGCGCCGCAACACGCATGGCAAGGAGATCCGCTACGTCACGGCCCTCAGCCCAACAGAGAAGGACATTGCTAGCAAAATTTCGCTGGCGTTCGGTCAGCGCGTCTGCGGGTTCGATTTCCTACGTGCCAGCGGGAAGAGCTACGTCATTGACGTGAACGGATGGAGCTTCGTCAAGGATAATAACGATTATTACGATCGCTGCGCCAACATCTTGAGGGAGGTGTTCCTGAAGGAGCGGATTAGGAGGGGTGCTCCTACCCCGATCCCTTCGCCCGCCGCGTCCGACTTTCCCGACCCCAGCTTGTCCCGCTCGTCTATGACGTCGAGGGATAGAGACTTTTCGCGTCCGACGGGGAGCGCTGGGACGGCTGCCGGAAGCAAGAAGAGCCTGGATATGCGTGGCACTGAGCCGTCGCAGACGACGTCGAGTTTCACGGTGCTCAAGACGGAGCCTGTCGTCAATCATAATAAGTTGCTGGCTTCCACCGCATCCATCATCCTGTCGTCCCAGGACATGGCTGGCCCGGGGTCTCTCTCGGCGGCGCCGTCCATCATCTCCGCCGGCACCTCTGTTCCGGCCGAGCCGGAGCATACTCAGGAGGAAGAGCAACACCAGGCGCCGCCGCCCCCTAAGCATTCGTGGAAGCTCAAGGGTATGGTCTCCGTCATCCGCCACGCTGACCGGACTCCTAAGCAAAAGTCCAAGTTCACGTTCCACACGGAGCCGTTTATCCAACTCCTCAAGGGCCACCAGGAGGAGGTGCTCCTGATTGGGGAGCCGGCGCTGGCGAGCGTCAAGCAGGCCGTCGACATTGCCGAGCAGGAGAAGAAGGAGGACCCGGCGAAGCTCCGTGCGCTCCGTGCCATCCTAAAAAAGAAGAGCGGCCTAGCCGGCACCAAGGTGCAGATCAAGCCCATGTTCCGCAAGCAGAGCTCTAAGGACACGTCGACGTTTGACGAGATTGCCCCGATCGCCGAAGGTGTCGAGTCCGATGTCCAGCACAGCCAACCCGAGTCCGAAGCCGATGCAAAGGGCCAGCCAAAACCTAGACGTAACCCGAAGCGACAGGATTCGCTGTCTGGGGTGACCATGTCGAGGATCACGGCAGTCGAGAATAGCCTCGTCCTCGACAAGCTTCAGCTCATCGTCAAGTGGGGAGGAGAGCCGACCCACGCGGCGCGGTACCAGGCGCAGGAATTGGGCGAAAATATGCGGAACGACTTCAAGCTGCTCAACAAGGAGGTTCTAGACGAGGTGCACGTCTACAGTAGCTCCGAGAGGCGTGTGACCACGAGCGCGCAGATCTGGGCGTCTGCGTTTCTCAAGAAGACGGACCTTGGGGAGGACTTCATAAGGATCCGAAAGGATCTTCTTGATGATTCGAATGCGGCGAAGGATGAGATGGACAAGGTCAAGAAGAAGCTTAAGGGTCTGCTTAGAGAAGGAAATGAGCGTCCCCCGCAGTTTGCCTGGCCCGACAAGACTCCGGAGCCGTCCGAGGTGCAGAAGCGAGTTGTGCAGCTCATGAAGTTCCTCCGCAAGGCGATGCAGTACAACTATCGGAAGCTGAACAGCAACACCATCCAGGAGGCTCCTCTTTCTAGGACCTCCTCGTGGAACAGCACGTCGACCGAGAAATTAGAATCGTCCGGATTGAGCAGTTCGCAGTCGTCGTCCTCTACAACAATGAACAATATCCAACCGCGCTGGTGCTGCGGCGAGGATTCCGTCCTATTCCAGGAGAGGTGGGAGAAGCTCTTTGTCGAATTTTGCGACGCGGAGAAGGTAGACCCTAGCAAGATCTCCGAGCTCTACGACACGATGAAGTTCGATGCCCTTCATAACCGCCAGTTCTTGGAGTGGGTCTTCACGCCGACTAACGCTATGCTCGAAGAGGAATATGGTATTGTGAAGGAGCCGACAAGCCAGCTTAAGGAGCAGGAGGATAGCAGCAAGACCTTGGAGGACGCTAACATGAGGAAGGTTTCGACGGGTGCTTCTTCTTCTTCTACAGACAGGGCCGACAAGGCCAGGGGAGAGAGATATAGTAACCATAATCATAATCACCAATCGGGCCAGTCGAGCGAGAGGTCCGAGAAGCAGTCGATGAGGAGGCTCTTCCGCCGGAGGTCGTTCCTCAACGGCTTGCGAAACTATGGCGACACGGCGCAGCCCGAGCAGTACTTCCGCCTATACAAGAGCAATCCGCTCATCGTCAAGCAAAAATCCGACGTCCGCCTCGAGCCCCTCCGGGAGCTGTACCAGCTAGCCAAGATCCTGTTCGACTTCATCTGCCCCCAGGAGTACGGCATTTCGGATAGGGAAAAGCTCGAGATCGGTCTGCTGACCTCCCTCCCGCTGCTCAAGGAGGTCGCCCAGGACCTCGAGGACCTACAAGCGTCGGACGACGCGAAGTCTTTCGTCTACTTCACCAAGGAGTCCCACATCTACACGCTCCTCAACTGCATCTTCGAGGGCGGCATCGAGACCAAGATCAGCCGCAGCACAATCCCCGAGCTCGACTACCTCTCGCAGATTTGCTTCGAGCTTTACGAGTCCGAAACCAAGGCCCCTGAGGATGCGGCGCCAGACGACGAGCCGACCTTCGCCTACTCCATCAGGATCACCATCAGTCCTGGGTGCCATGTGCCGGACCCGCTCGATGTCCAACTGGATAGCCGGCACTGCATCAGCTGTGCGCCGCGTCGCAGCCTGACGGCCCACGCGGACTGGTGGGAGGTGATTAAGACGTTGCGAGCTAAATTTAATCAGTAAGTCGAAAAAAGTCCCCAGATCAAGAGATATGCCAGGGGTTCCACCTATATCACACTCCTTTTTCAGTCACACTCCTGCCTTCACACATTGTTGGTTATGCATAAAATACGATGCAACATCAGGGAGCAAACGACTAACATGAGATCTCACCCCCTCTCTTCTAGGGTCAAACTACCCAAGAGCTTCATCGCCGTCAACCTCTCAGACGCCTTCACCTTCGAAGAGCAGGACGACGCGGAAGATGAACCGGAAAACGTCAATGGGGTCACCAAGACGCCGGCGGACGACGAACCAAAACTTGGTTGTACCGAGCAGCAGAACCAGAGCCAACAGACCCACGATGACGGGGCCAAACAGGAGGAGGCCAGTCCCGTCAACGCTGCGCCTCAGGCGGCATAGAAGCAAACTGGAAAGACAGGTCATGGCCGGGGGGAGGGGGTAACGGGGTCAGGTTTCTCGCGTTCGTATTCCCCGAAGCCCTCAAACTAGATGACGGGAAAGGAAAAAAAAGAGGACAATGGTTTTCTTCTTCACGTGGTCTCTTGCACTTGCAGAGTCGAGACTCCCGAGGTCTTTCCAGATGCCGACGCCATCATAAAACGAATGATTTTTGGGGCGTTACGGTTAGGGGTATATTCGACCCTTCTTTCTCGACCAACACATCCATCGCACGCAGTTCCTATTCGTCCTCGTATCCCTGGCCAGGGAAGAGTTTATGGAGAATATTTGGTTTTGCAGGGAAAAAACAAAAGGAAGGGATTCAAAAAAACGAAGAGAGAAAAGGGAAGTGCTTCCGAGGCTTGTTTGCTCTTCACCGGTTGCAAAGAAGGGATTTTGAATTCATGAGCTATAGACAAGGGAGGGGCGTATAAAAGACAAACAGTTTTTTGGTTTTCCCAGTCTTTTTGGCATCTTTTCTTTTTCGGGATGTTGGGCCGGAACTCGCGGGTAAGGTTCCCCGGCAGAGGGCGGGACAGGATACTACGAGGTCGACCTTCGTTACGAAAGGCGTTTTATTATTACTGTTATAGTAGAGGAGGGAAATAGAATAGTTATTAACGGGGGTGGGTATAGCTCTTTCTCTGCCGCGAAACACGTCGAGGGACAAAGAAAGAGTCGGAGGAGAGAGATTCTGGGCAAACTGGGGAAAGAATGGAAAGGCAAAGTCCGGGCGAACAATCACGAAGGAAAAAAACGGTGCGAGTTACGGTTTCGTTTCAACCGCGAGATTTTTTTTTTTCTTGGAGACGGTGAAATTTGAAAAAAAGAAAAAAAAAAAAGCGTGTTATTCAAAAACAACAGCGTTGGACTGGTGATAGAGATATTACAGTATTGAACAATATTTGAATAGATTTACCTCACTCATTCCGATCCCGCGTTTTCCTCCCCCCCGCCCCCAAAAGGTAAATCAGTCGTTTCTTCCCTCCTCACTCGGGTCGCGCATAGCCCCCAATCCGTTTCTCGGAAGCCTCGTTACATTCTGTTTAAGACCTTCTTGGCCCCCCCCTCGGTAGCTAGAGTGTCCTTTTTCATGTGAGGAGGTGGAGACTTATAATCCGGGACATGAAGAAATAACATCGAATCCTGCCAGTCCCGCCGTTGGTAAGTTGGTAAATGGCATGATTCGGAAAGACTTGCTTCGTTGGGGTTGGGGGAGAGGGAAGTTGGGGAGGCATTCCCAGACAACTATAGGGCATAGCACAGACCCGGCAGAGGTGGGATTCGTTCATCCCCTCGTCCCTAGAATAGGTCGCAGTCGGTATTGAGGAAAAGAAGTAAATGGAATAATTTCCAAACTTTACACATTTCCGGTGGTAATCTGCCTCATAATCTCGGATGCGCGAGGCATCTGCAACATTTGCAACATCCACAGACCTTTCTCGTCGGAAGATTTGAGAGGGCGAGAGCACTGGCTGGTGATCGAAGCGTCTGGCGGTGGAGCCTTTCTTTTTTCTTTTTTTTTCCTGTCCCCCCTCTCAGTGATCGAAGTTGGAATCGCATCAAAGGAGGGGGTGGGCGGATGGAATTCCATTCATCCCACTGCAGTGACGTCTTAAACTAGCCTAGCCAGGCGGATACGAGGAAATTGCCAGGCTTCTAGAAGCTTTGCTGTGGAGTCGTTGAGAATGAGCCTCTTGTGCCAGGCTACCGAAGTTCCAAGCGGCCCCCTGCGCTGTGTCATTTTGCATCCCTCCCCCCGGCCATCGTTTTTCCTGTTTTCGTCCCAATCTGTCCTGCATTAGGTGAAAATCATCGGCAGTGGCTTCAAGCGAGCAAGATCGCCGCCTGAACAGCTTTCTTTGGCCGAAAGGAGAGGCCAGAAATCTGATGAGCAGGGGGTTCAAAAGAGTTAGGTTCATTAACTTGCCAAACCTATCGTAGAATTTCCGCCCACTCGAAGTGCGGACAGTTCGGGACGGAAGCCGAAGGGAAGATCAATCCCTCCTACCTCTCCCCTTTTTGCCCTTTTCGTGAGGAAGAGGCGTCGCATCGCGAACATCATACGGAAAAGAACGTCGTCCAATCCCGTGGTCAAAGCGAGCTGCGAGATCTGCCCTCGAGTTCGGCCTCTTCCCCCCCTCTCGCCCTATCAGAGAACGCTCCTTGGACTGGCCAAAAGAACTCGAATGTCTTAATTAGGCTGCAGCTCAAATGGTTCGTGGCTCAAAAGAGAAATTGACTCCAATCCGTGGCGTGGCCAAGGTAGCGGCACTATCTTGGAAGGGGGGTGTGTGTTACCGAAAGTCAGACGATCGTGTGGAGAGCCGTAAATCCTCCTTTGTCGACTGAGCCTCTTTCTGTATGCGACGGTACATCACCCCATAACCCACAGTCAACCTTTATTCCCATGCCAAAGGGTCTGTCGATAGCGAGAAGTCGTACGCTGAGGCAAGAGTGGGTAAGTTTAAGTCTGCCCAGCCCCTCGTCTGAAACGGCAGTGTCTTATTATTAGACCTTCGGCACGATGCTATATCGGGATGCGTATACGTCAGTATTCGCTGACCGATTCCGCTCAGAACCCACTTCCAGACGGGTTCGCTGGAACCAAATTTGTATACGCAACATAGTATTATGGTAAAAGGCAAATTAGTATGCCGTTCAGATGGAACGAAAGGTGCTAGTACAACGGGTGACGTTCCCTCCAAATCTATTTGATGCAGTGCCTTTTCTTGAGCTCAATACACCCGCTAGGGTGGATATTGACGAAAGCTGGAATAATGAGCATCACGGCTCACCATGGTGAGAGTGATGGCCCAGAATCGTTCTTTTCGGGGCCACGACAGCATGACATGCCAACAACAATGCTGGCTCTGAAGCCAAGATGGTCGGTGCCTTGGATAACGTGGCCATTGTCTCGCCTAGTTCAGTGTAATTATGGGTCTCGTTTCCTGCCTTCACCGACCGGCATTGCTGGAATCTTCAAGGACGAACGGTGAACGGGACCGCCTCCACCTCGGCTCTGAGTCTTCTGGAAATCCTAAAGATATGACTGTGACGATGATGTTACACGGAGCTTGCCTGTTCAGGGAACTAGGGTTAGTGAGTGCAGGACACGTGGAAGTCGCCGGGTAGGGTTTTAGCATGGTCAGCGCAGATTCGGAATTGAGAGATGCTGTCAGGCTCGAGATTCAGTCCAGGGTATGCCTGCAACCTGGTCCTGTATGAGGAAGCGTGCGCGGGATGGTGTGCCCCATCCCACTAGCCTCGGTGCGGCTAGTGCCAGGCTATGGAAGCGAAGCCAGCCATCTGAGAGTCATCAGGCGTTCGATTCGTGGATAACCCGCGGAATGCCCCCTGCACTCGTTCCATTGTTCCTTGACCTTTCGCTTCCCTCGAGGCGAGGCCATTCAAAGTACTACCTCGGCAATACTGGGCGCCGCTCTCTCGGTCTTCTTGGTACCGACTTTATTTGGTAATTGAAGCTCCGATGCGGCATGCGGAAACGCGAGAGGCTCGCGTGAGTATTGCTTCGTAAGTGGTCGACCGGCAGATGCACTCGAACGATGCACTCCTGGAAACCATATTTCCAAGGGTGGCCGGGGGATGGGCTTGTTGATGCGAGGTACAACACGAAGTAAGGCTGGGGAGGATATTGTTTGCAACTTGAACTTGAAACGAAGGAGCAGGAGAAATGGCCGATTACGTACACCGATCGTGCATGTAATTCCATCACTCCAGTGTCTTGGTTCCCTTTCGCAGTTGTACGAAGTACTTCGTAGTAACTCCATTGGTGTCAGTGATTGCGTTGTACATTTGGTTGTATCCTGATGTGTAAGAATACTCTCATCAATCCTTCCTTGCGAAGCAGTGACCTCACTGACTCCATCTCCCCTGCGACTTTCCTCGCCTCGCCGTTTCCGTCCAGGGAGGGAAGTCGGTCGTCGACGTGGGGAACGTTGTGGGGAAGGGGCACCTGTGTAAGTGTGGCTGTCGAATCCGAGCGAAAGTCCAGGCTCTGTGCTCCGTAACAGATTCGACAGGTCTACGAGGTAATACCGGCCTCACCGGCCGGTTAGACACAGGATTTAATCAGTGGGTTTGCCCATCAGGACGTGCTGTCTATGCGGTGTTTGCCCGCCCGCACAGGCAACCAACGGACAATCCGTTTCAAAAGCCATCAATCATCCAAGCCTCCAAGCAAACATCGAGAAGGGCAAATAACTTTGAGGGAATCTAAGAATAGCCCGACTAGGCTAGATATGTGCTAATCTAGAAGGTCGGAGATCACCGTTGAAATTAAAACATGGCCCTATGAAGTACATGGAGACAATGCAAGCTTCAGAGAAGCTCATTTCCTTCGATTCTACGACGTACCCGTTTACTCCTTGCTAATAATGTCATTCATTCATCCTTGCCTCAGGCGTGATCTGAGAAACCCCAGTCGCGGAGGTGAGGAAGTTGGGCCTTTCCTGATGAGCATAGTTTTCGGCGAGAAATCAAATGCGTTCCAAGATCCTGGGATAAGGAACGGAACACCCCAGCAAACAGTGTGAAGCAATGCGCAGCCAGCAAAGCACTCTCTTGACAAGAGATAACCTGCCCTGCAAGGAGCCCGTGCCGCGGTTCAAGAGTTCCATGGACATAGTCGCCGACAAGCAAGCAGCAGGAAGGCAGAAAAAGCAGTTGATTCTTCTTTCTCCCTGCGGATTTCATCTCCATCCGCGTCTGGTTCCAAAATTCATCTGGACGTACTTCGTACTTCGTAGTCAATCTCTTGCCCTCTTTCTTTATTTGCCTACTTCGTAGTACCGTGGCATATTCTCCACATTTTTGCCAAGATCAGAGTCAATTGCCGTGCCGAAAATGCGTTTCTTGACGATCAGCCCAGACGTTGGGGGCAGAAACCTGCCTGAATTGCTGCTGTCAGGGCCGTGCCGTCGGGAAGGGAGAAGGGAGGAAGCAGGAAGCAATAACCTGCAATGTCGCCTGGCATCAATAATACCTCGTCGACATAGGCACCGGGTTTCGGTTCCGGTTCCGGTTCCGGCGCCGGTGGTGGTGGTGGTGGTCGTCGTCTCTTGTACCTTCAACCTTATCAGGCACCTTATTGTCCTTACATAGTACTTCGTATTGTTGTGTCTTCCCGTTGGGGGCGATGCTACGACGCCAATATTGGCAATGATTTTCATATCACATGCCATTTTGACTGAGAATTGGCAGCCATCGGCCCAGCGAAGTGGTAGATGCCATCATTGATACAACAGATAGAGCAATAGATAGGAAGATATCAATAACTCTCGTGGCAGCGCAGATGGGTCGGTGGATTCATGAGCCAGCCTGGCGGGTTCTGGGCAGCCTTTTCCTTGGGTTTTTGTGCCCCCTGCGTCCCAGCGAACTCATTTGCCGGCGGTCTCTCGTTCGGCTGAGTTCAAGGTGTGCGTCGCAAGACGTATGAAGCTTCTAAACAGCCATCGCAGGCAGATTGCCCTATTGTCTCCTTTGCTCCCTTCCCGGCTCTTTCTCCCGCCCCCGGGCCGACTTCATACTCTCGATCACAAGTACCGTCTCGGGATTACAGTTGAGAAGAATCCATGGAAACTCCAGGGACGCCTTGTCCTATATTCCGTGAGTTTTCTTTTGTCCGGCTCAACGCAAGGCCAAGAATCTACGCCCAACGGCAAAACCTTCGAGGTGTGCTGCGCATAGGCTGTTTAGCATTTGCGGTGGTTCCCCTGACTCTAAATTACTTCCGCGCACCCACCACATACAACGGATCTATTATCTCTTTTTGTTGATGTGATTCGGGTGTGAGGATGCACCTTCCGGGGGGATACATGCAAGCCATTTGCGCATCCCGCATCCGGGAAGCAGAGCCCAGACTTTTTGCCAACAGGCCGAGTTTGATGCTACATACCAAATTGGCGCACTTTGCTTTTTTTCCTGATGGGATCTTCCAAAGCGGTGTAACGTGTTTCCCACATCGTCCTCACGTCAGTTGGTATGTGAGGCCCTTGAAGCCCTTGAAGCCCTCGAAGCCCAACCCGTCTCACCGTCCAAGTTTTATTAATATGGGGCCGTCTCCACCGGGTGAGCAGACAATTGGAAGTTCGATGCAGCCTCATGAGCGGCCTGCACGCTGGAGCTATCGAGTATTCTAAGTAGATAATTCCGTGATATAGTGTACTCTCATTATTGGAACCTGGGCGTATATACACTACACCAAGAGTGGAGCCAGCCGAGTTTTAGTTTGACGTCCTCAAGCTGCACCGCACTCAATTTCAACTCCGCTGATGACCCCTTGATGGGCTGGCTTCTCATCTGGAGGGGTGAGGACTCGGTGCTGCCGTCTGGCTTCATCAAAGCCGCAACTTTATCCTACATCCGGGATTAATTATCCACGTGTTTTGATTTCTGTACAAGATGAGTCTGGGTTGGCGTGTAAATAAATGGGGAAATCGCTCTTGCGCTCGCGTTGGAAAGTTGATGCAATGGAGACGAGCTCGAATGAAAGCGAGGAAAGAAAGAAGAAGAAAAAGAGGATGAGAAATTGACGAAAATAATTTGCAGAAAAATACTTCGTAAAAGGAAAATAAAATGAGGAAAGAAAAAGGCTGCAAACTACTAGACATTGTCCCGCACAATTTAGATTATCGTGGGACGGGAAGCATCCGGCTTCTCAAACCATGGGATGGAAGATTATGGTTGCAGACTACCGGCGAGATTTCGCCGGTGGCTTCAAATCTTAATCGTTCGCTTTTGACACACTGAATCATTTGATAGGGGGCGTGAATCTTGTAGGATCCTCTTCCCTTTCCTTGGATCTAAGTTAGCGATAGACTAAGGTTCCTTAAGGCCCTCGAATGAGACGATGTTGAAAAACAAGGGCGGTCGGCCGAGCATTTTGATACGCTAGCATCCAAGGTTCATGTTGCCGTTTTTTCTTTTAGTACTTGGGTTTGATATTATACAGCTGTGGCCGTCCCAATCAGGACATGATGCACTTTTGCGGTTCGTGGGTACATTTCCCAAAACGGACGAGTGTAGGAGTGCAGGAGTGGATGAGGAAGTTTTAGGGCACGGCAGAGCGACGACACCCATGCCGGTTCATGGAAAAAACGATCAGATCCATGTGGCCAGCCAGCATTACGAAGTACGGGCTTGGCTGGCCACTGGCCTTATGGTAGAGTTGTGACCTATAACCGTTGACGGTCGAATTCTCAGGGCCAGGCATTTTAGTAGGCCTCGGGAGGGATACGATTGATCCGCATCTCCGTCCTTGTTGCTAAACATCTCTGCTGCTCTGCCCATCTCTTTCCCCCATGCACATGTAATTGTTGCAGCGGATGGGTGAAGCACACTGCATCCTGGACCTCTCATCACATCGGTAAAGTCTAGAGCGTTTCAACTTCGAGATAATAGGACTCCCGCATTAGGACAACACGTTTCCAAAGGTACGTACAACCTTTTCATACAATCCAGGATGGATGGACACACTGCAGTCGGGATCAATCACGATGCCTGTATGTACATGTAACGCCAGTGGACCGGTTGGACCGGGTTATAATTGATGGCACCAGAAGCCAACAGCAAAAATTCTTCCGGACTCTTTACATGGAACCAAGTGACGGGAAGGGCACAATTGCAATAGGAATTGGGAATCCTTCATAGGAAGAAGGATACGACTTCGTAAGCCGCAACAAAAAAGACGCATGTTTTAACTGCATGTTCCCAAAGAAGCAAGAGAGTAATCTAAAAAATCGTCTGCATCGCCGCCCATTGCTGTAAACCTAACACACAATTCTTCCGTCAAAATGCGGTGCATGTAGCAACAAGTGGAGGCCAAACAGCCGAGGGGACAAACGATATTGCTGTTGGTCTCTGCGCTTAGCATGGATCAGTGTCGACGAGCAAACAATACGGATCAATCACACTGGGGCCCGCGGTTGGTCTAGCCAAGAGGAGACAGTCCCAACTGCACCTCGTCCGGTGAAGAAGGAGGCTCGGCAGGATTTCAAGCAAGCGCAAAGAGGCAGAGAGAACAGACTGTATGTACCCACAAAAAGAACCCACAGAATCCGCAGGAGTGGGATCAGTTAGCCCCTCCCTTCGCTGGCTCCGTTGGCCTATTCACATCTCCCCCCACTAGGAAGATACGGATTCAAGGGTGGGAGAGGCAGGCAGGCAGGTGCTTCTTCTCTGTCTCGGATGGGAAGGTAGGAAGACAACATGAAAAAGAAGAGAGAAAAAAGAAACAAGATGACGTAAAAGAGGAGATAAATTTTGACCAGGGCAAGTTCGAATGAAGGAAAGACCCGGGACTGTTTCGGTTTCGTTATCTCCTTCCTCGTCCTGTTGCTTTCGCATTTTCACATGTGCCGGACCCTTCACCTTCTTTCGTGCTTCTAGTACTTCGTAGTAGTGTAGTGAGAAGGAAGCGGCTTAGAACCCCCGTCACGGATTTGGATGCGTTGATGGGGTTGTTGGATCTGCCCACTATGGAGTCCTCGAGAACAACAGCGCACAAGGTGATACTGCGCTAGTAGGGTCGTAGGGACCATCGAGCCTTTTGTAGTCTTAACAGGGGTGGACTTCCAGAAACCGATCAAGTAAAATCCCCGTGTCGAGGATACCGACCCTAGACCTCGAACAGTTTCCCAAGGAGGGCCGATACGCGGGAGGAGGTTGAAGTACCTCATAGGGTACTTCTAACGTCATAAGAGCCGCTAACTTCTTGCAATAGACAGGGCACCGCCAGAAACGGTACCATGGCTGACCAGTTTGGTCTTAGACTGCAGCACCCTGAACTTCGTCAGCGCCAGTGGACAGTTGATTGACCCGTTGTCCCGCGCACCTGTTTGCAAAGTATCAATCAATCAATGATCAATGTATTAACTATTACTAGTGTGAAAAGTATACCTGGATGGACGGATCAATTGGCATCAATATTACTTCGTACTTCGTACATTGATTGCATTACCAACACCCCCCAAAAAAGACACCACTCTACACTGTAATACCGCCTGCACGACAGTACAGTCGTGTTATCCTTCGTCTAGAGTACAACACCATTCATGCTCGTTCCAATGAATTAACGAAACGCCAAATTGCATAGCTTGAGGAAGGCAGGAGAAGCCATTGATGGAGCCTGTATTAAACTTCGACAAATGTACCCCCGCCTGTGGAATTGCCCTATGACCCTTGCCATAATCCTCCGTTTTCATCGTAGTTCAACGGTACAAGGCAGCGTGACCGAAACTCTCAACCGTGTCGCTCCATAGTGGAAAAGAGGAAGCTGTTTCCGTACCAGACTTTGTGAGTCCGTGGCACCCCAGAACGTGTAAGACCGACACACTCCCCAAGTCTTCCCATACTACGAAAGTAGGAGGCAACGTTATCGAGCGTGTCCAAGGGTCACCGGTGGTTGATACACTCAAAACTAGAGTTTGCACATGGCCTGCCATTGATGTAATCCCTAATCCGTTGGTCTCGTTTCCAGTCGTCGGCTTTACTTTGGTGCCCGTGCTTTCCGTCGCCCACTCCCCTCTCTTCTCCCCTTCCCTTAAAATCAATATCGCACTTGGGTCGTTCGTTAGTTGGAGATTCGAGCCGTCTTTTTGATTCCTTTGCTCCAATTTTCCCCTTCCTCCTCCCGTCCTCTCTCTCCCCCAGTCCTCGGTCTCCGATCCGACAACGGGTTGTACCTGCACCCCCTTCTCCACTCACTTCTACGTACACACTCAAGGCGTGAGGCGACACCCGTTTTCTTCGATTCCTGAGTGTAGTCTGGTGTCGTCTGTCTCGGACCACAACAAACTTGCTGTCGTCTGTTAATGATCCCCGGCCGGACCAGGGCCCGTTGGATTTGATGTCGGCTCACGTATACCTCCCGTTATGCGAGCACAGGCTTCTATATCAACCGTACAAGTGCTCTTATCCCGCATCGACGCGGAGACGCAGCAAATACATTCACACATTACATACATTCACACAATCTTGCCCTCACGGCCAGAAACACACCTCACACCCGCCAGTTGGCACACTCCCTCCTCTGTTTGATGTGATGAGCTTATAAGAAGGGCCCACAGCCTCACCAGAATCCACTCCTCTGTCCATTCCCGAATATCAACATCTCTTGTGTCTCTTCATCCATCCTCCCAGACATATACATATAGGCGGACTCCCCCCTCCCCCTTCCTTCACGTTGCGTCAACCTCTACCACCACTTCCAAATAGCTATTCATACTTGACAACTCTGTTCTCCCAAGGAGCTCCCCGGCATATCTAAACTCTTTCGTGTTATCAAACCTCGCATCTCACACCTCACATCTCACCACTCGCCTCGCGACTCTAGTCTACACTGCTCTAACACCCAACCACTACGACCCGGCACAGGACAACGTGCCACTTCGGCCGCCACTCTCCCAATCGCCCACTTCCACTACCCAGAAAGTCGCACCTTCCGCCTTGGGTTGCCATAGGATCCACACGATCTTGTTCTACTCGGCAGTCGCAGCCCTACTCTCTCAGAACTGCCAGCCAAACGGGAACGCTCCTTCCTTCCCACAAGGCCCCAGCCTGACAAAAAGGGTGATAACGTCAGAGGAAGAGACCAGCATCTTTGGTGTTTCCTTCCTTAGTTCCGAGACCGACGTACGAGGTAGAAATCCCATTAAAGCTCTCGACCTTTCCTCCCTCTTTGGAAATCCAACCTACATTTGAACGGTCATTTCATTACGACCCTTGATCCCGGTCTTCACCATTCCATTTACCGACGCTCATCTTGCGATTTTCTCCGTCGAACGCCACGTCACCCGCTCGTTGTCCTCTACGAAGTAGGACATTTTTTTTCTTTCTCATCTTATTCAAGTCGTAAGTCTATCATGATGCCATCAAATAACTCGCCATCTTCCCTGCCATGGCAGCTGCTGCTTTGTACATGCATGTGCGAGGATGTCGACTTCAAGACCTTCCACCCCTTCTTAGTGGCATCTCGGTGACATGACTGACTCGAGATGACTTATTCTAGAACCTCGTTACCGAGCTTGACTGAGAAGTGCGGCCATTTTTAGATCTTGGCGACCTTGAAAACTCGCAAAGAGCCTTCCTATTCGCAACGAAGTCAAGGTTTCCAATCCCTCGGCTCCCAAGATGTGCCGCACCACGTCATCTAAGAAATGCGCCCAGTCTGGCACGAATGCAGCCATGGCCGTTCCTAGCAATTGCGCGCATTCTTTCCAGCTCGTCAAGTCGGATAGCACTCTGATCCAATGGACGTGCAACATCTGCCACTCTGGACCACATTGGTGTATCTTTGAGTGCCGGTACTGCAAGTTGCACACATGTAGGGCTTGCACCCAATGTGCCTAAAAAGGTTGCAGCCTCGGGCCACATACGAATTTCCAAGCATCGACAGATGGACCCCCTCCTTGGTCCACATCACCGTGTGGAACGGCCCCAATGCAGCAAGATGCAGGTACAACACCCGGTACGTATGCAAGAAACACGCCCTCTTCACAACCCTGAAACCCCACCAAGCGGAACAGAGAAGCGGCCAAGCGAGAGAGGCTTTTTTTCCCTTTTTTGCGCTCGCCTGGGAAAAGGACCCCATGCCAAAAAAAGAAAAGGGAAAAAATCGGCTCGCTTCTTCTTCAAGCCCAATATTGTCACCTTCCGGCCCCCCCCCCCCCTAT
>JUDQ01000265.1:2515-49351 GCA_000812075.1 Scedosporium aurantiacum
GTGATTATAGGGGTGATTACTACTGATTATCTTCCTAAGCCTCTAATTGCTCCTTGACACTTGCTGGATAGCTGTATATAGCTGTCCTGCTATTGTTTTCTACTATATCTTACTGCCTTGGGCCTGTATAAAGGTCGGCCTGTGACATCTATCTCTTCTCCTTTTTAAGAGATATCTTCTTCTTATATACAGGAGATAATAAAATAAAATGATGTCTATGCTGGAAAAATATTTCTCTACCCTACTGTTACCTTATTCCCCGCTATAATATAATATTTACTTTATATTTACTAACTTATTATATATTATTTCCAGAAGACCCTTCCTTCCATTAACCTCCTTGCAGTCCTAAATACACTTGCTCGGCTCAAATGGCCCTGCTCGTCACACTCGGCGGACACTATTAACTGCCCGCTGGCGTGGTTAATTGCGAGACCGATATCCTCGCCATCCCCAGCCTTAACTACGTTCTCCGCTACAGTGCTGCCAGGAATCTTGGACGCCGCTGCGACAGCTAGCGCAACGGTGACTGGGATGGCTTTGTGTGGCTGGCCCACGGACATGGCGCGGACCACAATGTGGGCTGACGACGGAGATTGCGGGGCCGAGACGAGGGCGATCTTGGGCACGCTACCGGGAACGCCGTCTATAGTATCAGCAAGACCCATCTTAACAGCGCCCAGCCGTCGGATCTTGTCAAGCCGAGCGAGCAAGTTCTTGTCGGCGTCGATTTCGGCTGGAGAAATGGTTCCAGCTACACCAAGGTCCGACGCCAGGACGAAGCAACATGGGTTCGCGGCGTCGATGAGCGTGACGCGAACGCCGTCGATTTCGTCTATGATGTTGCCTGTGGGCAGCAGCTTGCCTGTTCGGGAGCCTGCAGGGTCGATGAAATCGAGCTGGAGACGCGCGGCAGTGCCGCTCACGCCATCAATGCTAAAGTCGCCAGATGCTGCCGCCTCGCCGTCAACAACAGGGAACGTGGCGTGTATCAGCTTCCCTGTGTTTGTGTTGCGGATGCGAACGGTAGCTAGGTCCACGTCGCCCTCGCCCTTCCTCAATGCGGGCCGCACCATTTTGGTATCGACGGCGTAGGGTCCCACGGCTGATGACATATTGCCGCAGTTGCTGGAGTAGTCCACGCTAGGGTCACGGATGCCAAGGGACACAAAAGTGTAGTCGACATCGGCCTCCGGGTCGTCGGACTTGCCCACCACGCAGATCTTGGACAGACTCGAGATGCCTCCGCCTAGCCCGTCAAGCTGCCGTCCATACGGATCGGGACTACCAATCGTCCCCAGAAATATTGGGTCCCAATCCTTTTGGTCCTTGGGGAGGTCATCCCGATTAAAAAAGATGGCTCGAGAAGTGCCTCCGCGATAATATGCAGCGGGCAGAGATCGTTGTGCCGAGGCCAAGCAGCGCGATTGGTGTGACGAGAGGGTGATTGATGATCGGGCGGTGGCGACTACGCGCTGCTGGAGCCATGGCGACTTTGGTAGAGCCATTTTTATCTCGCAAGATGAAATCAGCACGCCGGTTGGGCGGTATCGAAGGTTTGAAGGATCGAAGCAAGAATGGATGTATGGTTAGAAGAGAAATCTGCCCAAGGAAAATCATGGGTGGTTGGTAAGTTTATAACTCATATGACTGCAGCTGTGTGCAGCTGTTCGCATTCAAAATAAAACAACATGACGACCTTGCACCAAGAGGGAAAATCACCAAGATCTAGAAGACTAGGCCGTAAAAACTCTTGGAATTATAGAGGTAGGCAGTAAAGAAGAATACTAGTATATTAAGCCTAATTATAAATAATTCCTTGCCCTTTCGGATAAGACATAATAAGGAATCCTCGTTTCTATAACGTATGCCGATAACATCCTCTAGCAAAGGGAGAACCTCGCGACGCTAGGGTCATGGTCGCTCACCTGGTCGTCATAGTTTTGCCAGGTATTGAGATGCAAGTGTTCGTACTTGACTGCCCCGCCGCTGACGGCGCTGCTCACGTACATGTGGTCCAGTGCCTCGCTGTTCATGTCATAGAGGTATGTGTAACGCTCACTGGTGGAGATCTTGGCCACTTCATCGAGATCCGTCAAGCCAGACTTATCATGGAAAACCTGGAGGGGTTGCACCTGGACAAAGTCGTTGAAGTCTCCGGCCGCGATGATGTAGGCCTTTTTATCCTTCTTCAGGATTTGGGCAATAAAGTCCTATCGATATCGTTAGTCGTTTTTTGCCTCTCTCTTTCTCTCTTCCTTTTTCATTCCTTTTCGTTTCGAGTCTTTCGACAGAGGAACTTACAGCTGTAACCTCGGCCTGCGCCGTCCTCTGGGCAACTCCCAAATTAACCGGCGGCCGTGCATCACCATGTAGACTGGTAGATCCACCCTTGCTAGTAAAATGCACATTTATAGTGAAGAAGGGCTTCTTAGCGCCCTTGACAGCCCGCCACATGGCAACTAGGGGCTTGCGGCTAGCCTCCCACGCCGTATTGGCGGGATCGATTCGACCAGGATTGTACTTGAGCGATGGCCCGGCCAGGACCTCATTGTCATCGAGACTGCCTCCCTGGTTAGGCTTGTACAGCTCCACGACATCTGGACGGTAGAGATAGGCGCAGCGAATGTTGCCACCGGGTTGGCCGCCATCCATGCCGTCCTCAGGGGCAACTTCAGCAAAGTCGTATTGCACGCCGCTGGCCTCGAAAATCTTGTCAGTGAGGGTGGTGAGCGTGATGTTGGCGCTGACAACACCGTCGTCTTTAGAGCCAGAGTTATCCTGGACCTCCTGAAGGAATAACAAGTCGGGGGTGCGCAGCTTGTGGACGATCTGGTCGACGACTAAGGGCAGGTGGCTACTCGTCGGGGCGAGATTCTCAGCATTGTAGTCAGCGATGGTAATACCCTTACAACTGCCCTTGCTCGTGAAGCTCACGGCGCCGTAGTCGGCGGAAGAGTTACGCTGCGAGGAGATGTGTGTGAGAGGGAGAACGCGGTAGAAACCGAAGGCGTAGGAGACAACGCCAGTGATATCTCCGTAGTAGTCGCCCATCTTTGTATCCGTGGGGTTTTTACTCCCATCGAGGGGAGTACCGACGACAATGCTTTCAGGATTCGCGTCTAGATGTATAAAGTAAGCCTCTTTCACCTTCAGGCCTCTCCTGAGCTGGCCCTTTCCTATTTTTTTGGACTTTCAGGAGTTGGACCACTAGATATACATACCACCGTCGGACATGGTCAGTCCACCATGCTTGTTCCTGCCGGTGACTTTCCAGTCTCCCCGGACCCAAACATCGCCATACTGGTTCGGTCGGCTGATTCCATAGGCACCCTTAATAGTAACCAGTTCGCCCATGATGCTTTCCCAAAAGTCCATTCCGTACTTTTTGGGCTTGAGCTCGGGGTTTGCGACGGAGATTAGGGAAACATTATTCGGCACACCGAAGAGGCCGCCATTGTCCAGGCTGGAGAAGAGTTGAGTCGGCGGGGAGGCAGTGTCCTTCCCGATAATCAGGGGCTTAACCTTGTTACCAGAGGAAACGATGGTAATATTTTCGGGTGAGGTGAGCTCGGTGAGGTAAAGGTAGTCAACGCTCGATCTGTATTCGCGAGTTTGTCAATCACCAAGCCACCTCATTACCTCACTGGCTAAGGCAATGGAGACTCACCGATACTCCGAGACCTTCCCACTTAGAGTCACAACATCGCCCACGGCCACCTTTTTAGCTGCACTGCTGCCATAGACGTACAAACTCTCAGATGTTGCCGCAACCCTGTCTGGTTTGGTCGACCTAAGATAGATTCCAGAGGTGCTAACGGCGGTGACGAGTCCCTCGATGCCGCGAACTATCTGGCCATTGTACGGCGAAATAAAGCGGTTGCCGTTGATCTCGGCGATGGTCAGCGCCGTGGCGCCAGAGATGACTGCGAATAATAGAGCCCTAAAAGCCTTCATTGCGCCCAGACCGAGTGGACGAGAATTCTCTGTCATTTACACCCTGCTTATTCTATGATATCTTCTCTGCCGCTATCCATCCCTCTTTATATTGTAATTGAATGTTACTCCCACGTGTGAGGAAAATAGGGGATGTAAGGCACTCCCCAAAACAGCATGCAAGATACAAAGCAACTCCGTGAACTGTAATTCCTAACCAAAAGGACTTTTGTAGACCATGTCAAATTTAACTTGGGGGCTGATTAACGAATTTAATTCGTTCGTGCCCACGCGGACTTGCTTCGCCTATTCTTAATGTAATACCGAGCCAGGTTTCCTTCCCACCATTGGCACCAGGTCGGCCAGCCCATAGATCCCCTCCAGCGCAGCACGTTGTCATAAGTTGGAGAATACTAGGCGAGCCCTCGCTGCGCCATTGGCAACCCCCTCCATTCCTACATTCCTGTTTCGGCAGTGTCCGCCGAATAATAAAAAACAAGGAAAGTAGCGCTCGAAAGACACACGCCCACAAACCATGGACAGGGGAAGCAGGAAGGATGGAAGGAATGGTAAATTAGGCCGATCATTCCGATGCAGTGTAGAAACACTTGGCATTAAGTTTGTCGGATTGCAAGATGGAGAAAACCAACACTGAGCGCGGCAACAATCAGTTAGTTCGCAGAAAGTTTGAAAATTCGGGGGAAACTAAGAAAATTTATACATCGTTCTCCTTACATTAGGTATTATGCAGCGTAAGATGCAGCGGTTAAGCCCGACGAGGTACTTCACGGGTCAACTCTTTTATTTCCACCTGCATCTTCTTCTCGAATGTAGGATCGCCGCATCGCACACTTTGCTTTGCTGACAGTGTCGGAGAATCCTCGTATGAGTGCAGACTTCGGGTGAGGGGAGGAGGCCGATCAACTATCTTCTCGATTGTAAGCGATCTCCAAAACAGTTAATTAGATGCTTTACTACCTGAGAGATGTCTATAAAGGTCTCGCGATTTAATATTAGTTATATGCAATTGATACCTTTCTAGATGATATGACTACTGGAATTGCAATCGCCACGTCCCTCGCATTCACTTCACAGGCAGAAGGCGCGATCTCTCACCGCGCCCCCGTCCCCAACCATGGCTTTACCGGCGCCCAAAGTGAGTCTTCACATTGTCCTCTAAAAACTAGCTTTTCCTATTATTACAACTGAATCCACGGATTTAAAACGGAGAGGACAAGCTAAACAGAGCTAGCTCATCACGTGTCTCCTCAAACTCAGGTGTACCTACAGAGAGTGAGGACATCCCCACGGCGGTAGGTGAGTTGGTCATATTGACATCAATCCTCTTCCTCCAGCATAAACATTTTAAATCAACCATGCGTGCACCCGACATCGAACTGTGGTTGACCAACACTGCGGATGCAACAGGAAATCTCCAGAAGATGGCTCCTAAAAAGAGAAAACGAGGTGCTGGCCAGCCCCGACGCTCTGCGCGTTTGGGTTCTGCGCGTTTGGGCTCTGCGGCTTTGGGCTCTGCGCGTTTGGGCTCCGACATCGACGAAGTCGTCCTCTCCGGGGAGCCGCCCGAGCCTTCAAGTAGCAAATTAACTACAGCTCCTGGAACTGGATCCATGAGATATCTGCTAGAATCTGCTGGAATTGTCCAAAATACCTCTAGGCTGCCCGACCTCCCCCCCGATGCATATAACCTTTACTTGCCGATTGCACAGATTGCTCTAGGGCAATCCCCATTCGTTCCTGAAGCTATTAAGGTATCGTCGGTTTCTAGCACTACCCTATCCTTATCCTCTGTATCTTGGCCTTTGGGTTTGACTTCCTTGCTAATTCTCAGGGCTCGTATTCTAGGATCACATGCCCGAGCCGGTCAGCGACACTCTCCTCCTTACCGAGTACCACCTCGAGCCTGAGGCCACCTTTGCCGAGTTACAAACCTTAAACGACATTTTAGACGAGGCGATGCGATGTGAGATTAATGACGTGTTTGAGTCACATTGGAACTCGGCTGTCAACTATCCACTCCTCCGAACTGCGCTTCGATCGTACCCTTGCGAGGCAAATGTAGAAGTATGGGATGTGTAAGTTTACCAGCTTACCATTAGGTTATCCTTCACAACATCATTTGAAACCCGCAACTGGCAATATCTAGTTTCTAACTAGTTTGGACATAGCACTAGTGCTACAATTCTTCAGGAATACATCCCACGCAACCTCACATCCAATCATCCTATTCAAGCGCATAAAGTAGACTTCTGTCTAGCCCTCGAACCGGAGCGCAGCATCAAGAAATTTATGAGCAACAATGACGACATACCCATCAATCAAACTGAATACGGCCCTTTAGTTGACCGGCCGATCGCGGTAGCGATTGAAACGAAGCCTCTAACCCAGCATGTCCTAGGGAAACCCCAGCTGCTTGTTTGGACGAGGGCTTGGGTTTCACGGATCCATCATGTCGACCCAGAGCCAAGAATCCCAGCCCTGCCAATGATCCGAGTGTTTAGAAACGACTGGTACATATCGTGGGCCTGGATGGAGGGAGATCTCATGAAATATTCCGAGGACCAAGGTTTCGGACACACTCGCAGTCTCCAAGGCATGTATCAAATCCTAGCGTCTCTGAGGCATATCGCAGACTGGATTGGGAATGATTTTAAGCCCTGGGCGATTCAGTTCTTCCGGTAGATTTGCCTTTATTATAGATAGTAATACGAATTGATGCTAGTTGGCGGCGCGAGAAGTTGGGCCTGTATCACTGAGGTTCTCCTATGAGGACTGTCTCAGCCGCCCTGTATTATCACCATTAGCCGCGATATTCGCTGTGGCAATTCTGTTACAGTTAAGAGGAGGCTTCAAGACGGGAGGCGATCTTTGCGTGATAATGAAGCGGTCCGGTGATCGAGTAGATGAAGTGATCACACAGTTCTTGGCCGAAGGCAGACGAGAAAAGAAAGGCCTAATTGATGCTTTAGAAACCCGGGATTCTACGTAGATGATGGTGGGATTGGAAAGCAAAGTTCAATTAACTCGTGGGCTACTTGATGCGGGGTTCATTAGGCCGATGCTGACGTGAGACACGACGATGGTTTGTGTTGGCGTGGTTGCATTGGTTCGTGAGGAATTTAACCCTTGTCCTTGTTGTACGTCTCTCTCCCCCAATCTTATTCTCCAACCAACCACTCTGAAATACAAGCCTACCACTGTGAACTGCTCATTGATTTCAGGTGGTGATCGGCCATGGCATCGAGACATGCTCGGAAAGTAGAGTTGATTCCGTGGGACTTTACCTCGACGGAACAAGTGAAAAGACTATATGATCAGAGAATAGCCTGTGGGTGGAGGGCGGAGGAAGTCCCCGCCTGGGTCAAATCGGCGGGCGATGGCGGGAAGACCTTCTACTGGGTGGTCAGTTGTTATACCTAGCTAAGTATATCACCAGCACTGAGAACGATGACCCTAGGTTCTTTCAAATGATGTCCCTGACCGAGAAACTCTTCTTGCAATACACATTGCGAGATACCCCAAGGTCTGTAGATAACTTCGTCCTAAACTCAGCAGTCGACATCGCTCACACTATGCAGGAGGTAACGCCTTTGACAGATACTGCGAGCGAGGTTCGCCGAGTCACTCGAACTCCGAGTCAGTGCCAATTCACTCCCGTCGGGCACGTCGCCCTGGATGTCCACCCGCCTGACCAGGATGAGAAACTTGGCCTCCCGCGGTCGGGGGTCGTTTGGTTGCACCAGCTGTACATATCATACGCTTTGCAAAAGGGCGGGCTGGGAGTAGCTGCGATGTCGAAAGCTGAGCATCTCGCCACGCTTGACCCTTTCAATGCGTCAATTATGGCCCTTGACACTCTCGCCAAGGAGATGCAGATGGACGATTCAATCCAAAAGATTGTGTACGACGATAGGGGCGTACCACGACCGCTTGTGAGTCTACTTATTCCTGTGGCGGATAAATAAAAGCCTCATCGAGTCCACTGCTGACCCAACATCTGGCAGAAATCAAATGAAGATTGGTATCTCGGGTTAGGCTATGAGGTGACAGCGCGAACTAACCAAGGGTATATATACAAGCATCCTGGTGGGGAAATCTCGTTTGAGGTTATTTTCATGAAGAAGATCTTGTGCTAGCTCTGTATCATAGGTGGTTGTGTGCCTCGGAAGGATAAGTAGACCTAATTGATCTTAGGCTTTTAGAAGAACCCGGGCACAGGCAACCAGCCACCGCGGTTTGATTAAGTGAATAGGCTCCACTTCCAACACTCTTTGAGGACGAGTCGAACACACTAGAGGCGTATCGATCCTCCCGACGATTATCAAAGTGAGGGTGGGGGGAAATGGGAAGGAAATAACGAAAAAGAGATGAAATAAAGGGGGAGAGATGAATGTAGAGAGCACCAGGAACATATTCCATACATTGCCACCGATCCCGATCAATCACATAAGGTCCTTGGGGAGAAAGTTCAAGACGGCAAATCTGTGGTGGGTAGTGAGTGGAGATTCAATTTGACATCTCCTTCTGGCTTACAGACTATTAAAACCAAAGCCCAGCTCCAATCCCAAACCTCAGCCTCAGACGTTATGACTTAGCTTCGCTCGTCGTCCTTCTTCCTCCTCGCATAATCGCCCTGCCTGCAGCAGTACAAGATGATATTTGGCTCGGGGCTGTACGCGATGGTCTCCCCCTCCTCGCCGCCACCGCCGCTCATCCAACTCGACGAATAAACAAGCATGCCAGTATCATCCGTATAGGCCCCGTCTTGGATTTCAGCCTCTTCGCCCATCGAGACTTCAGGAACATCGGTTCCCTCCTCGGGAAGGGGATCCGGCTCAATGTACACGCGCGGCAAGGCATCGCCATACATGCATTGGATGAAGCCGTTGATAAGGTCTCCTTTCGTGACACCCTCCTCGTTTTCCAGCACAATGTTAGGGTCGACGTCTGGGTGGCAGCAGGGGCAGTTTAGTCCATGTATGGCGTCGAACAAGGTGATGGTAAACTTGGGGACTGGTGGGCTTGTTAAGTACTGTGGTATCAAGGGGTCCGCTAGAATCGAGTCTCGCAGGCGAGTGAAAACCTCGTGCCAGTAGCTCTGGAAGGTCGAGGGCGAGGAGGAGTCAAACGCCGGGCTGGCAGGGAAAGCTTCTCGGGTGGTTTCCTGAATAGCCTCAACCACCTCATGCCACTTCTCAACAATAGCCTCGTCCTCATGGCCCGCACTCTGACTGTCGACCGACTCTTCCGTTTTTGGGTCGTCTTCCATGGTGGAATACGCTCTCGCAGATGGTGCCATCCTAAATGGCCGTGGTCGAAAGGTAGGGACTAGAGGAGGACGAAAGTGGCGGCCAGACAGAAGAGCTCTACTTTCCCTGCCTAAATACTACGTTGGTGTTATTTGTTTGCCCTAAGCCGTTTGTAACAGTTATTCCGGGCGTTGCCATTTGACTCACCCACCGATTGACGCGGTTGCCTAAAACAACAAGCCAACGTTGGCCCGCCGCGACATTGCATACACGTGCTCGTATCATTTTCAAAGGACTGCCTGTGAAAGCCAGAATCTCAGTTCTCAGAGATGGTATGCCACATTGACATTAAATCGAAAATGTCCTCGCAGATACCTAGGGCTGAGGAAAGACCATGTGCCAGCGCCGTGCACACGGGAGGTAGAACTGAAGAATAACGTTCGTTCGTCGATAGTGACAGGAGCAATCACACGGACCACCACCAGGCATTTCCCAGCGACATCAGCTGGTGACACAGCCGGTGACACAGCCACACAAGCCAAAGAACTACCTAGGTACAACCAAGTCTCATCTCTCAACGCAATTCCTCACTCGACTTGTGATGCCTTAAGTGTGGGAGGAGCCTCAAAAAGAGCTTGTTTCATCTGCAATCAGAATTAGTCGTAGTTTTTAAGGAGGGCAATGCGGAGCATGCGACGGAAGTTATCTGATCCTCTATTTTTTCTTTTCTTTTTTCCTCCCTCTCTCTCTCTTTTTTTTTTTCTTGTGTTCCTTCTCTTTCTTCCATTATTTCGAAGGTCCAGATAGCGGATTTCGACGCGCAGTGTCATTCAAAGGGGTCTCGTAATGAGCTTGGCTTTCAGATTTTACCAACTCCAAGCCTTTTCCTTTCCGCTCTTCCAGACCTTTATGAAAGTCGTGAAGTGTGTGGATAGGCTGCGTAGTAACCTGTTCTAGCCGATAACGGAAATATGCGCCGAATGATGTCTAGTGACTGTTGACGATCAGTGGTATCCCGAAAGATTTTCCCATTACTTGAAACCATTCGTCCATAAAACAGGTCAGGCACAAGAGGGCCACTACCTTAACTCGCCAGCGAAGAACATCGGGTCCACAAACGAACAGCCTCACGTTGTTCATGCCACTCTGCGAACAAAATCCGGCCTCTTGTCTATGGGGGAAGGATCCTGACCTCTCCGGGATCGATCAAGTCCCTCGATGGACTAAAGGTGTACCTAATGGCCAATGGCCAGCCATTCTCCTTCGTACATTGGGTAAGCCGTATTGTCTTACACCTCAAGGTGTAATGCAGGTTGCTTTTGGCCTGGGCTTTGTGCTCGTGACCGTACCCTTGAAGAAGCTAAATGAATGCTCCGGCTACTTAACTCGATATCGAAATGCCGTGCTCGTAGTATAGACCTATTATAACGGATAAAATATTTGCGTGTGCATACAAACCGACCACATCACACGATTTAGAATTTTGAACTTGGGTAGTATTCTTTTTTTTCCTTAAATATTTACTTATGCAAGGGGTGGTTAATACCTACATGTACGCTACCATTTCTCTCATAAACCGCGTAGCATATCCTGACCCGTCTTCTTCCCTGCCAGCCAATCTAGAACTTGTTTTGGTTCGCATTCTCCATCAACATGGTAGAATCGGGCTTGTACTTCTTCGAAGCCATACGGACATTGTATTCCACCTCAAGGACAGCACCGTTGGGTTCATTCTCAATAGGCTTGAAGTCCAGAAGCAGGTCGTCCTTGACGGCACACACGGTGTCGGTGGCGAGGTAAGGGTCGTCCTTGGGGTACAACTGGGCGGTGACGCCGATGTAGTCGGGATGGGTAACCATCATGTGGATATGAGCAGGGCGGTAGGGGTGGCGACCCATGATCTTGAGGAGCTCGGCAGAGGGACCGGAGGTGTCGATGGCGTACTCAGTGGGCTTGAGGCAGTAGAACCAGAACTTGCCGTTCTCGTCGGTGCGGAACTTGCCGCGGAGGTTGTGGCGGGACTGGTTCTCGGGGTCGAAGACGTCGTACTTGCCGTTGGTGCTAGCCTGCCACATGTCGAAAACGGCACCGGGAATGCCCTTGCCGGTATCAACGTCCCTGATAACACCGTGGAAGTAGGTGAGTTCGCCATCCTTGGGCATGTTCTGGACTACGCTGCCGCCGAGTTCGCGGAAGGGAGTTTCGGGGGACCAGAAAGGTCCGAGAATGGTGGAGGAGGTAGGAGCGCGGCCATCTTCGAGAACGAGGCTGTGGTTGATTTCGTCGACAAGACTACGACGAGAAGAAGAAGTAGTCAGCGACTGAAACGAGAGGGAGAAAAACAAGAAAATGCGGAAATAAAAATGGAAGTATTTTGTCAATGTCGAGCAGAAATTGGCCAATTGCGGGGCTTCTGCCAACTGCCAGTGTTGCAACCACAACCTGCAAGGGTTTCGGTGTTCGGGGTCGATGACGTAATTTAGGAGGGGTGACTCGGATCAGGAAGGTGAGGGGTGCGTGGATTCAATTTGCGAAAAATGAGGGAAGAGAAGAAGACCGGGGGGGGGGGGGGGGGAGTTCATTCATGGTCGCCACTCACGATTCAATGCCCAGAATATCCATTACCCTCCAGGTTTCATTTCGGTTCTTCTCGTAGGCTTGGCCAAGAGCGTTGATGTAGTTGACACCGAGAACCCATTCGGCTTGCGTGAGCTCGACCTCACGACAGAAGTCGTGCATGTGCCTAATCAGCGAGGTGAGGATCTGTCGGTGTCTGGGCTTGGTCTCAGCGCTCATGAGGTCAATGACATGTTGTGTGAAGTTGGGGTCGAATCTGCTCTGGGCAGCGCTGGCGTCGGTAGAGCCGTTGGTCGCGTTTGAAGCCATGGTGTTTGCTTTTTTTTTTTTTTTTCTTCTTCTTGGATCTTCTCGTGGAGGCAATCAAAAGAATTATTAGATTCGAGGGGTATCTAGGTTAAGTTCGTTTTTGTTTCTTTTGAAGTGAAACAGTGGGAGAAGTGATGATGGATGTCTGGTTAAACTTCACTGAGAGCAAGGTCAGGAAGCTGGGGTCTTCAAGTATAGATAAATTCCACAGAGGGCCCCCCCAGTCCAGAGTAGGAGATGTGAGCTTGACTGAAGTCGGGTCGGTATGTGGGCACGAATCGTACGACGGAGAAAGAATGAACGGCAGTAGTGTTCGGCACGGCAATTACAGGCGGGGTGGGTATTTTTTGCGCTTATTATGCCTATCATCCTAGTGGAAGCTCCAGGCAAAAGCCCGCGCCGAGTCGCGATGGAGAAGCAGGGGAAGCTCTCTGGGGGGAGCGAGCCCCATCGAACACTGCGACGCTGCACCACCCACACTAGGGCTGGGCAGGCCTCCACTGACCAGGCACACTGGGCGGGTAAGGGTCCCCCCTCGTGGACTAGAGTCTGGATTGACCAATCCACTAATATGTCGGGGCAACGGGGGGATTGGGGTTTGGTTTGTTTGCCAGCAAGTTGCTTGGCGGGGTACAAGTCAATTTGGCCTGGACGAACCCCACCACGTCGCAATGATTGAGCCATGATTGAACTCTCCAAAGTCCACCATCTTCGCAAGCTCGCGTTTTCGCGAGTCGGCGCAAGAGGTGGGGGCAGGGGGCTACAGCAGGTCAGGCCAGCTGCGGCGCGCTAGCGCAGACTCATGACTGCCGACTCCAGTCCGAGGGGCAAAAACGGAGAAGCCAACGGAAAAGCTATCGGCAAAAAGAAAGAACAAGGAACCAGGGAAAAAGAAAAAAGGGCCAACAACTAATCAAAGATGCGGCTTTACAAATGGACGGCGTCCCTTACATCAATGCATGTATACATACCAAGACCACGACCTCGACTACTACTTTCAATTATGGACGAAATATTCGAGGTCAATAATATAGAATATTATAGACATGTGAAGAAACTACAGATTTTACACGCAGTAATTGAATTAACGACGCGGAAAATATACATTCACAAGGTGCTGTTAAAATATTCCTTGACACTACATGCCTACTCCGTAGTTGCTAACATAGATCCCCAATTCCCCATCCATCTTGAGAGAGCAGATCATTTGGTGGAGGTCCCGCCCAGACTCCCGCTTCATACGATTCCGGCCGAAACTTTGGCCGCATGAGATCACCAACTCACGTGTTTCTCCTCCGTGATGTCCCATTACAGCGGGGGCATCTGGGATATTCTCAGTCGCCGTCGGAGTCGGATTCGGCTTCTAATATCTTTTAGGTGTGTTCGACATACATGTGCCTGCAGTTGGCCTTGCTTTCTCTCCCCACGTCCATCACGTCCATCTTGTGTGCTCTCTTATACCTCGGCCCTAATCATAGGGTCTATCCCCGGCCGCCTCTTCCCATAGTGTACGTCTTTTGAATCCGGCAAAAAAGAGGTGGGCAGGTGGAAGCTCGCGTTTCTGGGCAAATTGGACTGGCCTACTGAGTGTAGCTGGAACCGTCTCTAGGGGGAACTTCCATGAAGCAAAGTTAACATCATCAGAATCAGCTCTCATCCTTTCGCGGAAGGAGATGTGAGTTAGGGTGGCATAGGCCCACAACGCTCCTCATCTAACTATCCTTTCGTCCTCCTAGGTTCGGCGACCTGTGCTCAGGATTACCAATGATATCATGTTGACAGTACCCAGGGAGCCCAACCCGTCCTACTCCTTGTCCTAGGCATGTTCCCCTGAAACGTGAAGTTGACCGTTTTTAAGGAGCCACTTTGTAGAACTTGTTATCCACTGCATAGCTTATCTATGCTGCTGCGAGTCATAGAAGGGATTTGGCCGGCCATTATGCACTGGCAAATGAGCGAGAACGTTTTCACGGGCGGTAATAAAGCAACCCTACCCGCATTTGGCAACTTCATCGAGGCATGGGCTTGGTACAGGTGTGGGGTTGAGGGACTAGACAACGACTTAGGTCGGCAGGCGCGCTATTAGATCCCGCAGGCACAGGAACATTTCACTAATAACACACCGTCGTACAGACTACGGCACAAGGTGGCCTTATTGGTTGCGCCCTTGACCTCCCTGTTAGGTTGATTTCGTTTCCACCTACTGCGCAAATCTCTGATCCTTATTCTCTTTGTCATCTACTCTTCGATGTGAACAGCGCACGCCAGTGACTGAAGTGGATTTCGGACACACGTGGCTCAGAAATCAAACCGTGACTTGATTTATCTCTAGTTTATTGATCAAAGCCTCTGTCGCCTCATTGTGTTGAAGCGTACAAAACTGGTGTGTGTGACTTTCCAAGTGAAGACGTTTGAAAGATGTCCTAAAGTCCCCTCCCCTGAGAACCACGGCCAGTTTGCGTCATCGCTCGTGGTCCAGGAGGCATCTAAAGTCTTGCTCGATAGTCCGGGCACTGTTATAGGTCCCCAGTCCCCAGTCACTATTTTATAGAGAACCGATATCTCCAAGACAGCCCCCGTCGCACGCCTTGTGCATTTTCAACCTCTCTTCTTAATACCTACTTATGTATGGAGAACCCGCACGTAAACTACCTGGTCTCTCTCCCTCTCAGCATCAACTACCTGTCAGCTGACGGGGTTCGATTATCCTCCGTAACACTATACAAGGATTGTACACATGTTAAAATTCAGGCCAACATCTGGTGGGGGAGGCCATTATGCTTGCCACCACTGTTGCCGGTCAGTGGCTCGTTTGCTCTACTCAGTGCAATGTTGAATAAATTAGATGCCTCGACCACGATTCGTCCCGTCGTCGCACGCTTCAGATCCAAGGTGCAGTCGACTCGACCAGTGTCAAAATCCCCAGTTCAGGGGAAGCTTGGAGAACCGAACCAAAATGCCGGTAATGTGGATCGAAACCCCACCTCTCACAGCCACCATCAAAAGTTTAGCCGCCTCCCATGCCGCATCCATCACTGCAGGCGGGCAAGGGGAGACGGTTTATGGTGGGGTGGGTGGGTGGAGGCGGGGTCAGAAGGCGGGTCACCGGGGAAATAGGCCGTTGATCGGGGAAATAGGACTAGCGAAGAGTGCTTTGAAAATAGTGGGGACAGGGATAGGCATGGAGAAGTTGTGTCGTCCTGAGGCGTGTTTTGCGTGGGAAGTACAGGAATCGTTGACAGGACACCTAATGGGCATTGCGTGTCTACAGGTCCGTTTTTATTTCAGACTTAGGACAAGACACCTGTAGTTTAGGTCCGGTTGCAGAACGAGACGAGACCATCCAGTGGAAAGAGGGGAACTGGCCTGAGAGATGGGAAGATGAGGATATCTACCCTCAGCTCTCATGGGCAAGTTTTGGAACACCGCTGGCCAAGGATGCCCCATCAACATTAACCCTCAAGCTGACTTCCGGATATGTCTCTCCAGTGATGGGGCAAGATCTATAGGAGTATTTCATGGTTAACGCGATGGGGACGACAATTGTTTTTGACATGACGATTGACCGGGAAATGCGATGTCTTGCATACAAACCATGAAGGAATACATCCAAAGGAGCCCTTGCTTTTCATCAGGCACCAATGATTTAAGAGGCCGGCAGAACATTGGATAAATCAAGAATTGCCATCAGTTCGTGCCTCCAATTTGTTGTTCGTGGCATGCATGATTGTTTTCCACGATTGAACCACTTCGGAGGCAATCACTTTAGCTTCAAGAGCGATGGGGACTCGAGGGTTTGAGCTCGTGCGTTTCCGCGGGCGGTACTATATCCGCTACCAACGGCTGGACAGTTATTATGAAGGCCTGGGCGCCAGGATCATTTCGAGTATCCCAGCTGACCCTGAAAAGTATAAACGTAAGTCTCTCCGCATCGCTTTTCCTCCCTTTTTTCGCACACCGCCATTGCGAGCCACATCCACGCATATCCTAAGGTTACAAACACCGTTCTAACAGCCGTAGGGTGGCTCAAGTCCATGAGAACGCACTATGCAAATGAAGAACTCTATCTCGAACAGCACTTCTACGAGATTGATGCGGACCCTGAGCGGGGCAAGGACTTCTTCGATGACTACACGCTACCCCCAACTGCGTTGCCACGGCTCGGCGGTTATGGTGCTGAACATGTCTACATTATTAACCTTGACCAAGAGGTTCTTACCATGGACTATTGCATCCACTGGAAACTAGGCAACATACCTCGTCAGGACGGTCTTTGGCTGCGGGCGATTAAATACAGTATCTACGGATATAAACCCACCGTATCTCTCGAACTTTGCCCAGAAGAGCATCTCGCGTCGCCAGCCTTGGAACTCCCCAAACCGGATCCAGATATTCAATTCAAGTCCTGCTCTGTGGAACCCAAAGCGGACATGGGGGTGCCCTGGAAGGTGTTCCTTGTGCACAATCTTGCGAGAGTGCTTGTCGAATACGTTAACGAGATCGTTAACTTTGGGAGAGAGTGGAGCCCAGACTCGTTTCCTTTCCGTGAGTTTTGCTTTGCCCTAATATCAATTGCCTCTGGTGAAGCCAGCTTTCATAGCGATGATTGGGACGGCGGTATGGCGCCGTTCCTGGAGTTTGGGTCCATGCGTCATCGACGAGGCGATCCCCCCGGCGCATCGCCCCCGGAGACAATATTCTGGTACAAAAATGTACTAGTGAGCCTCACCCTAGTTGTCGACGGTGCCGCAATTTCGAAGGCTGTCGCTTGGGGCATCGAGCAAGGAAGAACAAACTTTGAGGTCATCGTCATGTCATTGTTCGAAGTTGCCTTTGCAGAGGTGACATTTGTCGATGACGAGCCATTTGTGAAGGCCAATTCAGGGATTTATCTCTCTCCTCTTCGTGAGAACTACTGTTCCAGTTCGCATCCACGCGAGAGACCAGAGCAGAAACCCGGGATGGAATCCCAGGATCATAGAGGCGCGTCTATCATGGCGTCCATGTCGAGAAGCACCTGGGGGAGACGGATGCTGGAGCGGTACTTTCCCGGACTTGCGGCCCTTGTCAACTTCTTTGACGTCACTGCGAACCGCCACTTGATTTTTAATACAGGCCGCCTTCCAGCAGAGCTATACGATCGGATTATGGATTTTGTTGACTACGAGACATGGAAGACCTGCTCGGTCTCGTCGCAGAATCTTCGCGCGCTCTGCCTTCGAAAGTATCGGCTTGACGATCGGATAAGGATAATCGGGGGACCTTTCACGACGGTAATCACGTATGCCAAGTACACCAGGTCAGCGGTATCCTTTGATTTCGAGAACATGCAAATAGGGGAGTCCCTTCCCATGGTCGAAGTGCCGAAACGGAATCGTCACTTCAAATACACGTATGATCGCAGGCCCATCCATTGGAGGCCTGTCATTGGCAGTGGCAGAAAGGTGATCCTGTCGGATGTAGTCGTTAGGTTTGAACTAGATGTGAGTGGTCCAGTGGCGTAGGCTCCGTCAGTGGCCACCAGCAACTCCTAACTGCATTTTGGATCTATTCATCGGACTAGCAGCCGATTCAAGAGGCATCAACTTTACTTGATAGAAGTGGATGTTAGGGTTTAGTGAGGGCTTCGCCACTTTCTTTCTGCTGCACCCATACCGACCGTCCGGCGTCTGGTGAAGGCGGAGAGTGACTAGATTTCCCTTTACTAGACACGCAAATACGTAGAGCATTTAGTTTGGAGCGTTGAAGAGCGCCGAAAAATACTGCTGTTATATCTTGCACACGATTGTCGTTGCCGGCCACGAACTATACCTGGATGACGTCGGGGACTTGGTATGAAGAACATCACTTTTGTTTCTGGCCTGTGGAGCCGCCACTTCTCTATCCACCGGAAGACATCTCCCTCTCAGTGCCCCTTACCACTATTAACATTTCCAGCACCATTTTGCTAAAGCAGTAAATAAGGCCTAACTAGAGAATATGTTTTCGCTTATAAATATTTGTAGATCTAGAAATATGTGAACTTCTTCATGGCTCAGTCTCCCCCAGTCCACTTTAAAGGCTGATTGAAGAGTATTTGGATCTATTGCCTGATAGTATGCGATCGGTATACCTAACCCAAGGAATTAATGCCGTCTCTATGAGGGAGTGTAGAATACATGTCCCCTGCGATTGGATTGTTAATTACTTAAAGCATCTTCTCTTGTGTCCATAGGAGAGCATTGGCGACGTGAGTATCCCAGTTGAGTACAGGTCGAGGTAGGTTGATAGAAACACGACCGTTATACCACGAACCAGCTACTATGGGGTTGCGGCAATGGGGCTTTTAAGTGAACCGAACTCGGGAAGAATGAAGAATCCGAATTCAGCATGAGCAAAGGAGATGTGTAGGGATAGACAAGAAGTAGCCTGGACCACAATGATGATCGAGATCCAGATAGCCCGAATTTGTCCGCTGTCGATGGGATATGACCAGATCACTTGTATTTGATGCTTTAATTTCAGTTGGACTGAGGGGAGAAGGCCAACGGCTCTTAGTACCCGCACCTGTAGTGTTGCTATTTTTTGTGTGTTAAAGCGGTGAGACAGCGTCGATTGCACAACACTCGAGTGTAAGTGCCACTAGGACGTCTCAAGTGTATGGGTGTACGAAGTAGAGCTCAGTCCGTTAAAGCTGGCCTCGGAGTGTGTTGCTCATAGCTCATGCATCAACCTAGGCGGGAGAACGAAATGGAAAGCTTCTAGTATTATTGGCATGGGGTTTGTGCTCAGCCCGATGTATATTATGATTTATCAGGTTTGAAGACTATGAGCTCTATAACGGGTACCCCGACTGTGCAATGGAGAGGGTGATTTTCAATTGAAATCCTTCTGGTGCGCGGCCCGTTTCAGCTTAGGTCGGGGGGGGAAGCCTGCTCCGACTAAGTCCGCTCTTGATCGTATCAATCAAGTCCCTCAGCTGGTACCATAACAGAGTTTAACATGCGGCCAGACATTTTCACCCTTTGCCAAGACGCTCCCGGTGTTTTGTTCACTTGGTAAATGGGTACATTCGTCGATGTGGAATGCGGTTGGTGACTGCCACGCCTTCGCCCCCCGCATCCTTCCATCTCCATCGACCAACATTATAACGTATCAGCCAAAGCCTGTCGAAGTATTTTTTCTTAGCTACGGATGGAAGCTTCGTGGATCTATCTCAACCCGCCTGGGAATCTCAAGTAATTCGGCCATTATCTAAGACTTGCTTTCTACCGCCGTGGTAGTAGTTCTCCGTTGCTGTGATACAGACCGCGAGACTGAGCGTGCCGTTGCAGGCACAAGACAGGCTTGACCTAACCGAAGGAGGGAATTATTTCTATCATCTCCAATGTTCCGCTGCTGATTCTTGATCCCTGATTCCTGATGGTCGTAGACTCGCGTATGAAGGGCGGAACCTGGTGGGTCATGCTGGAAGGAAAGAGGTGAGAAAGTGAAGCGGAAGAAGAAGAAAAAAATTAAAAATAAAATAACCTGCCCCGCCGAAAATAACCTTCTGATCCTGGTGTCATTGAGCCGTGAACACTACCCTAACCTAGCGGAGATCTCGCCAAGTCGTTGATGTTGTGTTCTTAGGTACAAGAAACTGGGCCTGTTCGGGGGGTAGTGAACAAATGAAGGCTGAAAGAACTACCACGTTCCTGAATTGAGCCGCTCTATTGGTCAATGACGACAAATTCTTTCCGTGGCGAAGATCTGCAAACCATCTAAATCCCTGCGCACTTCGAAGAGAAAGTTGACGCGCTAACCTCAGCCGGCAGCACTAAAAGCACGCTCATCCTATCCTTCCCCTTCGACCCCGCCCCCCCGCCAAGTCCAAACGCCGACGGAGCTCGCCAAATTGAGACATGTGTCGCGTGCTCAATTCCCTCTTCCATCCCTCGCCAAAATCATACATCTCGGACTGCATCTCACATCGGAGGGTATCTGCGGTCTAATAACAACATTCAAGCATGTGTGTCAAGAAACGTCGTAATGGATTCTGACTGCTGTGGGGGGGTTATCCGAGAGGCAATTCCAATTCAGCGGTGTACCACTGTACTCTACTCCAAGAACATCGAGTTAAAAGGAAAAAAACAGAGCGTGGGAGGAGCGAGCTAGGTAGTCTTGGCCTCCCAGCCAAAATCTGCATCTCGCATGGCTTTTAACGGAAGCTACCCTAGCTAGGTAAGATACCAGCAAGCTAGACCTACCAGAATAATACGAAGTACGATGTAGACCAGCGGAATTGCCTCTCTTCCTCCTAATCAGGGTTATCTCGATACCCACTGCCTTCAAATCTTGGCAGACATATAAATGTCGTGCCCTGTGCCCCAGGGAAAGGGTTTGTTCCCTCTTCCCAACACATTTCACATCACTTCCTTTGCTTCATTCCAACCCACCCACTCTTGACGAGCATCAAGAGTTGTGGCTGCCTCCACACGTAGGGCGTGACAGCCGTGTTCAGGACAGGACAGGTTCTATCCTGACCTCTACCTCGCCGACACCCCCCAGCCCAAGGCAACCCCAATCCTACAACTCCTTCTCTCTCCTTCCTCCTTTTAACTCTCTTTTCCTCTTCAATTTCTGGACTTGCGAGTCCTCCGACACGCCTGCATCCTCTATTATCGCAGTCCCCAATATCTCTCCTTTTCCCCCTTCCTCCTCCAGCTCCCTCTACCTATCTGTTTTGTTCAGCCAGTACCCCGACAATACTGCGCCATCATGACTCTCCACCAATACGACTACATATTTGCCATTGGAACCATCTTTGCGTTCCTAGATGCGTGGAATATTGGTTCGTCTCGTCTCGTCTCCTTGCTCTTTCTATTTTCTGTCTTAGGATCATCACATCCCCCTTTTTAAAAAGACAGCCAAAGTTCAATTTTCTTTTGTTCAACCCGTGTAGCTCCGATACCCAACTCGAAACCAGGCTAACACTCCATGTTATCACCCATAGGTGCCAATGATGTTGCCAACTCTTGGGCGAACGCCGTGGCGTCCCGCTCAGTCTCCTATATCCAAGCCATGCTGATTGCCTCCGTCATGGAGTTCACCGGCGCCACGGCTGTGGGAGCACGTGTCGCCGACACCATCCGCACCAAGATTGTCGACACTACACTCTACCGCGACGACCCCGCCATCCTCATGCTCGGCATGTGTTGCGCCGTCATCGGCTCGTCATGCTTCCTCACCATGGCCACGAAGCTCGGCTTGCCCATCTCCACCACCCACTCAATCCTGGGCGGTGTTCTCGGCATGGGAATTGCTACCGTCGGCGCCAAAGGCGTCCTTTGGGTCGGCAAGGGCGGCGGTACCAATACAATCACAGGTGGTGTCATTCAAGTCTTCCTCGGGTGGATCATCTCTCCAATCCTCGCCGGTGTCATCGCTGCGGCTCTCTTCCTGCTAAGCAAATATGCCATCCTTGTCCGAAAAAATCCGGCTGTGCGCGGTCTCACGCTCATCCCCGTCTTCTTCAGCGTCACTGCCATGCTCATTGCCATGTTGCTCGTTTGGAAGGGTGGCTCATACAAGGTCGACCTTCCCGATCAAGCCATCCCCGGAGTGATTGTTGGCGTTGGCATCGCCTTTGGTATTCTTACGGCCATCTTCTTGGTACCCTGGCTCTACAGGTACATTGTCCTGGGCGACTGGCAGCTGCGCTGGTACCACATGTTCCAGGGGCCTCTTGTCCTCCGTCGCGGCGAGATCCCTCCCACACCTGCGGGATTCAAGGGTCTCATTCGCGACTTCTACGAGGGGCGACTCACAAAGGAGCAGCTCGACGCAAAGCGCGCTGCCGAGGCTGCTGCATCTGATGGCTCCCCAGGACAGGATGATCTCGTTGCCCAGAGCGCTGAGAAGGGCATCTTTTCGGCTGAGGCTCAGAGCACCCCGATCAAGGGCGATTCGTCCGACGCGGGTGTGGTTGTGGACGAACCAGCCCAGTACAAGTCGCTTGTCGGCCCCAAGCCAGAGGGCCTCCCCTGGCACCACAAGTCCATGCTCTGGTGGTATCTCAAATTTGCTCTTTTCCACGGCGTCGACAAAGACGTGGTCAACTCTCAAAATGAGAAGAGCGCCCTTGGCGGAGACGTCGAGGAGATGCACACGCGTGCGCGGCGATATGACAACAAGGCCGAGTTTCTTTTCACCTTTATGCAAGTCTCGACGAATGCGGCAATGGCCTTCACTCATGGTGCCAATGACGTTTCGAAGTAAGCAAAATCCCGGGATTGCTTCCCTCTCCCCCTCTCCCCCTCTCCCCCGCTCCTTCCTTCTATCCCCCGTATCTAACATTTTGACCCCACCAGCTGCATTGGCCCGTACAGCGCCATCTACCAGATCTGGCGGGAGGGTCGCCTCCCCGCCGACGGCAAATCCCCAGTACCACATTGGATTCTCTTCTTCGGCGGCGTGGGAATCATCGTTGGCCTTTGGACGTACGGGTACAATATTATGCGCAATTTGGGCAATCGTCTGACACTGCAGTCGCCTTCTCGTGGCTTTTCTGTTTCCCTGGGCTCCGTGGCCACTGTCATTCTCGCCACGCGCCTCAAGTTGCCCGTGTCGACGACGCAGTGCATCACAGGCGCCACCGTCGGTGTTGGTCTGTGCAATGGCGAGTGGCGTGCCGTTAACTGGCGGATGGTGGCTTGGATCTATTTTGGTTGGTTTATAACCTTGCCCGTAACGGGGATCATCTCGGGATGCCTCATGGGCATTATTATCAACGCTCCCAGATGGGGCATGGGTAATGCATGATCTAAAACTTTTTAAAGGCGTTGAGGAGTGAATCGGGAGGGGTTTTAGCAGGAGTGGAAATTTGGCAATTTAGATATGGGACATAGGGAATTAAGGATAGATATGATGCGATGAAATACAACAGGATACAATACAGTGGTGCCTGATGGTAATAAATAATCTCTTTCAGTTAGGAAAACATGGTCACCTCGCTCTCCAATCTGTCGTCCTACGAAGTACGCGATTTGGAGGTGGGCTGAAGATTGGACCACATACACAGCTCTCAAATCCCCAGAATAACCATATCCTGAAACTCTTCAATATCGTCACCCTCAGCGCCTTTCTTGGCTGCCTCGTCTGCATGCACGTTGGCACTCCTGGGTATTCTCCACATCTCAATTTCCAACAAGAAATCGCGACACCTCTCCACTTCCCCCAGTAGAAGCTCCCAAAGGTCCTTGTTCTGGACAGGCTTTCCATTGCTAGTCCTCCAGCCGCTCCGAACCCATGTCCTCGCCCATTCAGTAGCACCCTTGACGACGTACTCGGAGTCGGTGGCGATAACAAGGGTGTAGTATCCTTCCCCCGCCCAGTGTCGCGCACGCATTGCCGCAATGGCACCCCGCAGCTCGGCTCGATTGCTCGTCTGTTTCGCATCGTCGCCGAAGGGGCCCTTGAGTTCTAGGCGGCCCTTGCAGGTACGCATCTCCGTCTCTGGCCCGAATACAAATGCCCATCCAGCTCTGGGATCCGCGCCTCCGTTGTTGAGGCATGCGCCATCTGTATAAATGAGGAATTTCCGAGGATCGCGGCCGTGGATGAATCTAGTATATATTTCGTTGGGGGACTCGTAGAATACATCGGTGGGCAAAGAGGTTGGCGTGGGCGGCTTGAACTTGGAAGGAAACGCCAGTCCTGTCCCCCGCCGCTTTGGGAATCCCGATCCCAATTCCACCAAGTCCGATTCGGAGATTGCATCTGTGGAACGTCGCCGCGGCTGTGGATAGCCGAACATCGCATCAATTCGGGCCCTCATCTCCGATGTCATTGGATAGTAGATTTCGTCGTCCTCATCGTCATCGCCGTCCTCGTCCTCGTCGACGTCTAGATCTTCGCCTTCGGAGTCGATTACATCTCTCATGAAGCTGTAGTCTACACAACAAATACCGCAAACTTCTAGCCCGTGTGACGCGCAAACCAACAGGCCATTGGGCAACTGAACCGGGTCATCGTCGTCATCGGGATTAAAATAGGGCGGGAGAGGCATTGTGGAGCGTTGGATGTCAGAATTTTATCGGGGAACCTAACGGGTTCGAGAGCATTTTGTGGAAGAGACTAAAAAAACCAGGTTGGTCGTCTGTTATGCTTAAATAATGGAAAGACCACGAAGCAAATAAGAGTCCTCAATGTTCCTACACTACGTTTGGAAGTACACTAGCCCAAGCTGCCTAGCGTGATGTTGATGGGGCGAGCTAATTCCCCATTTCCTCGCCTTGGCGAAGATAATAGTTGTACTGTACACAGACTTTTGTAACAAATAAGCCTTTCTCGTTCACGCCTGGATCGTGGACTTCTTGATACTTTCCTGGAGCGCTCGCTAAGATCGCGCTGATATTGTTTTGTCCTGGGGCGTAGAATACGACGTGCGTGGGCTGGCTTGTGCGACTGATCAAGTGATCAACGCGTCCTGCGGCCGTCTCGGGGCCCCGTCTTTCCGAAGAGGGCAACAGAAAGACTTGGTTGAGGAGATCGAACATCAGCATCTGCCCAAATTCAGCGAATTCAACAGGGTTTCCGTCTCACTAGAGAGACGCACGCTGACTTGCCGAATGAAGGTCAGCGACTCTTTTTATTTCCTATTCGCTGAAAGCAGAATTGGCCTCTCTCGTTGTGCTAACTACCGACGCCTCACTCTCTTTTCCCTTGCTTTGAAGACCACTGTGCTACAATACCCTGAAATCCGGTTCATACAAACACCCAAGGTCTAATTCTTCCATCTTGACTGTTTGAGCTCCATCGCCGACAGGCATCGGTCTTATATCGATTTGCTTGTTGAGCTCCAGAATCCTATCTACTCTGTCCTCCCGGTACTTTTGCCAGAAGGACAGCACATCCTGTGTGTTGGCATTGTGGCCACTCTGACCCAGCAGTGGCAAGCATGTAGATGTCTTCAAAGGCCTGGTTGATCCCTTGACCAGCGGAGGGCGGAATGGCATGGGCGGTGTCACCAACAATGACAACGCGGTGAGTTTCCGAGGTCCAGCGTTCGAGCTTGGGCACTACGAAGAAGGGCCACTTGTTGACCGTTTCCACACCAATGCTCGAAACGGCATTGTGCACAATTTCGGGAAAATTTTGGTTGCCCTCCAGCAGAAACTGGAGGGCGCTATCCTTGTCCGCCACGAAGTCGCGATCCCACCCTTCATAGTCTCCCTCCACCACGCGCTGCTGCTTGCCGATAAGGACTTCCGACCCATTCGCTTTCTGGGGAGCGATGACAAAGGCGCCGTGTGGCGAGGTGATTGTCACCGGGAGATGGTAGCCTGGAGGGAGCTTCAGTTGGGCAGTCGAAACAGAAGCAGTGATACCCGCCATGCCGATGAATTTCGTCTTCAGATTTGGGGATAGGTGAATTGAGAAGAGCGGGGATAACCATGCTCGGATCTTTAGGGAGCCGGAATGGAGTGCTCACAGCTCAACTGTTTACTCGTCTAACTCGTTCAATCAGGGTCGAGAGATTCTCCGAAGGATCAACCAGGCGGTATTAGGCAAAAACGATTGATTTGGGTTGTTACAGTAAGTATTATTCACCTTGCGATTGAAATTATATATTGGGGTAGTGCTGCTATATTCCTAAGAGGTCATGGCCCTCCATAGGAGATCATGGAGTTCGGATCTTGAGAGAGAGTTATCAAAAGTTCTCATTCGGTACTTAACACAGCAGGGCAAATCAACATGTAAAGACTTAATGATGACATAAAATGTCATTGGCAGAAAGATTGCTGAAGGAGTTGAGCAGCCAGACCCGAGTGAGCGGAAGCGCTCGGTGTGCCAATAATTTGACCCATGATTTCACATCCACATTGTACCCGATTTATTAGCCCAACAGAGCCAAGCCTGGTTTTCTTTCTCTCTCTCTCTCTAAAAACGGGAACGAAATCCACTCTCTTTGGCAAAGACCAAGATTCTGGAGAAGACCATCCGCCATTAGAGTTGATATACTTTTTAAACATACTCGCCACTCTACCCGCATTGGTTCCCAAAGGCTAGGTCACTGCAAGTATCTCGAATCGTGGGAGCTTCGGATAGTAAACTTAAATCCACGGCATCCCGCAAGCTTACCCCCATGGCCGGTGATCTACGCGGAAATGTCCCGGCATTAGTTATACACAATGTCCCAGATTCCCATTCTGATGGCGGCCGCTATTTCTTTTTCTCCCACCTGCTCAACCCAGGCAATCTGGTTTCTTCCCTCAGCTCACTTGCTTTATAGACACGGTCGCCGCCGCCTGTTCCGCTATTTCTTTTTTCGGTTGTTCCCACCGGCCTCCTCTTCCACAGGATCCTCCTCCATGTGGGACTTTTCTTCTTTTTTCGCTCGTTCGCAAACGCCTCTGCATGATCGCTTCAACCTGCCACAAGCTGAAGCGAATTCGATGAGCTGAATAGGAGCGTACGTAACCCTAAAACCGCCCGAGTGGAGTCTCCCAACTTCCAAATATTGAGGGTTTGTTATAGTATAGACAAGAACACTAGTCGTCATACATTTACAGTAAACAGAGGCTAACGGCGTTGGATACTCGGCAGGAGGCTCACTGGGACATATGATGGCAGTATTTTTTAGCTGAGAGAAGCTTAATTCTCTTTGGATTAAATGCTTCTCAATCAGCCACGCAGCCAGGAACTCTTCAGTTGAAGTATCAAACTGGGTATCACTTTTCACTTCTCGCCCATGGTTTCAAGATTGACGTAGGAGAAAAAAATGAATTAAGAAAGGTTATATTAGTCCGTGGAGCGGGATTGGCGTTCAATGCTTTGTTTTCTGTCCTCGGTCTAAATCTCATCGTCACGAAGGTCCGGTCACTAACTAGGCACTAGGAAATCTTAATTATGTCTGAGAAGCCCGGCGCCCATCTCCTTCTCCCACGTCGTCTCTGTGGCTTCATCTTCAATGCGGTGCAGAAGTTGACTGTTTCCGTCCATGTCTCTCCTGGCAATTTCCTTGGCGGACGCGTTGAGACGCACTAGAGACGTTGAATTAAATCAGAGTTCCCTGTGAAATGATGAGCCAAGGCCTTTGACGTAAGGTTCTGGGAGTGTTACTTCACAGGGTAACTGATAACTGCTTGTGATTGCCCACTCATCGGAGGGAACTTCGTGTCATACGAGGTTTATTACGAAGAGCCTCGAGGATTGTTGGTGAGGTGAAGTGGGTCTCGATGGTAAATCTCGAGAATCCATTTGCCAGCTCTGCTGCAGGCGCCTGAACGCTATGCCCAAGCTGGCTTAGCGAGAATTTTGAGATCGACAACAAAGAGGAGGATCGAGCAGATCGAGTTCAAATATTCCACAAGCTCAAACATGGATACAAGAAGCATGATATTCTTCTGCCTTCGTCAGCCTCTGCTATGGCTTCTGCAACCCACGTTCGAAAGACTTAGTCCGTGAGAGTGTATTCTAGAAAGCGTCGGGATCGTATAGTAAGTTCTCTTGATTTTTGCCACCAGATGCTTATGGCGGCCGTTGACATGTAATGTTGAGGATAGTCCTACGACTTGAGACGAATTTTTAAAATCTCTCCCTCACAAGATGCGTAAGGTGACATCTCGCTTCGATTTCCCCCATATTAAACCCTTGGCCTTGAAGATGGCGGAAGCACTCGGTAAAAACGTGTCTGCCCACGTTCAATCCCGTGGTTGGGACACCGGTCTTGCTCTAGGAGGAGCTCTCGCAGCTCGACACGGGTTGTGTACATGAAATAGAATCTTCCACAATCTGCTCATATCTATTCTCTCCTGAATCTATGAGGTAACCGGAAGATAAACGGGATTCTATTCGCTTCCGTGCCGGCGCTAAGCACCGTCGAGCCGAATGCCAAGCCAAGTGGACGCAATGGCTTCAGCCCCACTTGTCGAAGCAAGTCGTGGTGGTGGTGGGTGACGTTCGACGCGGTTCTATCCCCCCAAAGCTTAAAAACTATCTATATCGAATGATGCCCCCGTGTTCCATTAACTCTCTTCTTCTACTTGTATTCACGTTTCCATCGCATTAGCATCATCCTGGCTTCGTTTCAGTCGATCATCGCTGGTACTCACTGTACTCACCGACATCTTTATATCTCAGGCTTCTTAGACGAGCGACGACGCGACAGCGCTTCACCCACACTCCGTTTGATCTAATATTATCTATTACGTGCGTTGAATAACCCGAGAAGACACATTCACACCCAGTACTGGGGCAAAAGAAAAAAAAATGCGTACAGAGAAGATAACGAACTGCGGAAACAGCTCCCGCACCGTCCAAGACCATGTTCTTTTCGAGTTCTGTTCCGAACTCGGGCGCCAAGGTACATTGACTCCCACCGCACCTGCACTTCCTACAGTTTCCAAACCTTCAAGACTTGCTAACGAGACCGTGGATGTGTAGTCGGTGGTATCTATACCGTCCTTAAATCAAAGGCACCTTATACCAAGAAAGAGTATGGAGACCGTTACACTTTAGTAGGACCTCTAGTCCCTCAGTCGGTATGTAGTCCTTGAAGTTCAAACGCCCTGGCCTCCTCTATAGTTATTTCGCTTGTACATTGGATTTTCTAACTCGTTGGGGTAGGCTTCCATCGAGGTTGAAGAGCTAAAGCCGCCGACCCCGGAGCTATCGGCGGCAATCGAAGCGATGGAGAAGCGAGGGATAGCAACGCTCTATGGCAGATGGTTGATTGAAGGGTCACCTCGTATACTGCTGCTGGATACCGAAGATGCCCACGAGTACCTTGATGAGTGGAAGGAAGACTTCGCCCGGGTTGCCAACATCTCGTTGCCGCTCCCCGACGGCGACGAACTGATTAATGAGTCCATATTATTTGGGTACTTGACTGCTTGGTTTATTGAAGACGTAAGCTTCATCAATTAAATTCCACGGGTGTTTTGGTATACCGTATTCGAAAGCTAACCTGTCGACCCCAAAGTTCGCCAAATACGAAACTCAGAGGGCGATTATCGCCCATTTCCACGAGTGGCCGGGCGGTCTTGCATTGCCCTTGATTAAGCAGCGCCAAGTTGATGTCATGACCATATTCACAGCCCATGCCACTGTGCTAGGGAGGCAGCTCTCCCGCAAGGGCGTTGACTGGTATGACATGTCTGAGAGCCTCGACATCGAAGATGCAGCGAGGAAAATCGATCATTATCCCTGGCACTGTCTTGAGAAGGCTGCGGCGCAATCTTGCCACCTCTTCACAACTGTGTCCCAGATCACGTCTCAGGAGAGTGAATACTTTCTCCAAAGAAAGCCCGATGCCGTCCTACCCAATGGCTTGAACATTGGTCAGATGACGTCCGCTAATGAGGCAGAGACCCTACGCCGCACCTCATCCAAGCGCAAGCTCCTGGACTTTGTTCGGTGCCACTTTTACGGGCATCTCGATTTCGATCTAGAAGAGACGCGTTTCTTCTTCCTCGCTGGGCGGTACGAGTTTAGAAACAAAGGTGCTGATATCTACATCGACGCCCTCGCCGGTCTCAACAAGCAGCTAAAATCAGAGGGCAGTTCTACTACGATAGTTGCCTTTATCATCATGCCAGCCAAGACGACATCCATCCTAACCGAGACCCTCAAAGGCAAGGCAGTCGTCAAATCTCTCCGGGATTACCTAGCGGAAATCAACCGAAGCATTGGAGATAAACTCTTCGAGAAATCACTGCAGTGGAAAGAAGGGGATACGATCCCTACTAAACTAGAACTCATTACTGAACAGGACAACCTTGAGCTGCAGCGGCATCTCCTCCAGATGCAACGAGCCGACCTCCCGCCAATCTGCACTCATAACCTCGCCGACAGTGACAGTGATCCGATTTTGAACCGCTTAAAGGAGGTTGGTCTACAGAATCGGCCAGAGGATCGGGTCAAGGTTGTCTTTTATCCTAGTTTCCTCAATTCCTCCGATCCAGTCTTGCCCATGAACTACTACGAATTCATTCGTGGAACCCACCTCGGTGTCTTCCCCTCTGTTTACGAGCCATGGGGATACACTGCCGCCGAATGTGTCGCGATGGGCATCCCGAGCATTACGTCTAACGTCTCCGGGTTCGGACTGTACGTGAAAGACTTACTGGGTGAACAGACGTCTGACTATGGTGTTTACATTGTGGACCGCCGCTCGCAAGACTATAAGAACTCGGTCACTCAGATGACAGACTTTATGCACGCCTTTTGCGAAATGACCTGCAGAGAGCGGACTAGTCAACGACACCTCACAGAAGACTTGGGTGAGGTCCTAGATTGGGAGCACCTGAATGTCGAGTATATTAAGGCTCGACGGGCGGCTCTACGATTGGGGTACCCGGAGCAGATGCCCGTGGAAGAAGAGGCTAGTAGCGATGAGGATGAACTGTGGAGCCCGGCCTTGGGCGTTTGGCCAGGATCTCGGAACCCATCACCGACGTCCAGCTCTTGGGCCTCAGGGCTCGATCGCAGATCATCCTCCATATTCTCAACCTCGCCAGTTCGAAATAGCCGCCGGGGGTCATCTGTGTCTTCCGCTTCTCCTATTTGGACGCCGGGACTAAAGATGATGTCGTCTGGTACAACTTCCCCTATTATGAGGTGGCCACACAAACCAGCCCTTCATTCTCGCCTGGCCCGCCGGACTAGAGGGCGCAAATCGCCTGCTATAGAGCCCCAATCCATTGCAATTCCTTAGGGACCGGATTTTCTACCGTGCTCCTCAGATCTCGTGACTGTTAACCGCAAGCTAGTTCTGAAGGCTTTGTGGGAAAGTGAGCAAGAGGAGCCAGTAGGTTTAAGCCAGAAACTTGCATTCAATTTAGTTTAGTATAGAAGTAGAATGACTCGATAAAATACTTTTGTTTTTAACAATTAGACCCTCCCGAGTCATGACCGTGGATCAGATCGACGAGGAGTTTCGGACGGCAAATGCCCTCCAAGCAAAGAAAGCTGTCCAAGGTTTCTGTCGTCACCATGATGCACATTCCATTCAAAGTGTGCGGGAAAACGTTTCTACCTGTGCCCAAAGTCTTCCGAACATCCAGTTCCAAAAGAACTGCGGTGAGTGCGACTATCTTTTTTAAGAAATTGCTGCTTAACCACTCCGACATCCTCCAGCAGACGAGTAGTCCACAAGTTCTCAACGCAGGATGAGATTGCGCCGATGTGGCAAACAATAGAAATCGCAAAACCGCCCGGGTCGTGGAGGTGATGCCGAGAAATTTGTGGCTCTATTGGGCTGGCGGATAGGAAGAGACGAGGTGTATGGGGTACCTCACTTGATTATTACTGATCAGGCGAGGAAGAGGAACTTAGTCGCCAGCACGAAGCGCCACGCCATATTAATATTTGCATGATTTCTTGCAACACCTGGCTGCTTAAGGGGTCTTGCGGCTGGACACAACAACGTTCTGTCGGTCTCGCAGGGCAAAACGTTGCTGGGTCCAAAAGTAATGGTTAATATATGGACCACCTTTGAGTAGGAAATGATTCCATTCCAAACAGGAAGGCTCCTCCCCATGTACCGCGAGAATACATGTCTCCGGATCATTAGGTATTCCACGACAACACCAGGTATTACTCACTCATTGCATAGAACAAGAGAGATGGCCCACGAGAACAATCCATACCCGAATTCATAGAGGGTAACATCCATCATACATTTGGCGGTAGCAGGTTCCATTGTCACGCTTTCTCGATTAAAATATGGGAAACAGAAAAAGAACAAGAAAATCATAATAATAATCCAAAAAAAAAAAAAAATTCAAACCTTCTGATGCCCCCCATATAAAGGGCTTTGAGCGAAATCCATGGGTTTAGGGTAGAAAACAACACAAAGGACAACTTAATGCATGTTGAAATCCCCGGCTTTTCATATCCAATACCTAGTGGATGGAGCTGGTCGAGGACTCGAGATCGCCGTGCGAAATAGAGGAGGTCATCTTGCATAGGAGCAGCTATTTGGGACGTCTGGAATAAGTGTCATGGAATTCCAAGGCGTGAAATGCATTACTCCCTAAGAGCGAGAACCACGCCCAGGCACAAAGTGGCCAACGCGAAGTATGCACCGGGATAGAGTTCCACCTTGGAGTATAAAACTTGCGCATTATATATTACTTTTATGTATGCTGAAATTCCTACAAGCATCGAAGCATGACCTCACCAATCAAGTAATATATGCGCTTCGGTAAATGATCGTCCGTTGGGTGGTTGCTTCGGCTACACGGCTTATAATGACTCGCGGGAATCCTCCCTCCCGCGGCACCACTGGCTTCGATCCGGTTCCTCCGAAGGAAGGCTTGGGCTGCGGGAGGCGAATCAATAAGAAATGGAATCTCGGTGTTTTATGGCCGGTACTGCGAATTCGGCAGTTTATGTGAAGCAGTGTGCTATATATTAATATAATCCCTACTGCAAATGCCTTGCTGCCAATCCCGGTACAGGAAAACCATCATGTGCGGATCAAAGGCACCATAATGAACACCATTGGGATATTTAGCCGGTAAATGACGACTGGGTGTTGAGTGGAGAACCTGGGGAAAGCGGAAAGGATGATGATGGCGTCGCGTCTTGGAGTAGAGAGAGGGAGCGCAATTATGAAGGCGATATATAATTACCTTCACGTCCTACAAGCCTGGATCTTCTGGTTGGAATCAACCGTCTCTTCCGTGTAATTTGAGTCCTTTATCTAGCCTCTCTTTCAGATTTTTCTGGGCAACGACGCATCGAAGATTCGCCATGCTGTTCGAGTCTGTCTTCACTTCGATCGCCCTGCTTGCAGCGGGAGCCTCTGCACACGGCGCTGTCACTAGCTACGTTATTGCCGGCGTTGATTACCCAGGGTGAGTATCCTGAAGCATTTAGGGAATTACCTGATCCATTGTAAGGGTAAGGGTTTTAACAAGCTTCTAGGTATCAAGGCTTCTCCCCCGGCAACTCGCCCAGTGTTATCCAACGACAATGGTCGGACTATAACCCGATAACGTCTGCCGCCGACCCAAAGCTCCGCTGCAATGGCGGCACCTCCGCAGCCCAAAGTGCGACAGTTAAGCCAGGAGACACCGTCGCTGCTGTCTGGGGACAGTGGACACATAGCCAAGGCCCCATCTTGGTTTGGATGTATAAGTGTGCCGGCGAATTCAGTTCCTGCGACGGTTCTGGCAAGGGATGGTTCAAGATCGACGAGGCCGGCTTCAATGGAGATGGCACCAAGGTCTTCCTAGACACTGAAACTCCCTCTGGATGGGAGATTGCCAAGCTTGTGGGCGGAAACAAGCAATGGACGAGCACAATCCCCGAAGGGCTAGCCCCCGGGAACTACCTCATCCGACACGAGTTGATAGCCCTTCACCAGGCCAATGCCCCTCAGTTCTACCCCGAGTGTGCACAGCTCGTTGTCACAGGTTCTGGGACGGCTGTGCCGGACGACTCACACCTGGCCGCCATTCCTGGCTACTGCAGTCAAAACGACCCCAATATCAAGGTAAATAATGCGCGATCCCTGAAGAAGAGCGCTATTGCAGATTTGTGCTAACTGATTGGATCAGGTCCCAATTAACGACCATTCAATCCCCCAAACATACGCCATCCCCGGCCCTCCCGTGTTCACGGGAACCGCTACTAAGAAGGCTCGGGAATTCACTGCATGAAGCAAATGGGCAAATAAAGCATCCGCATTGGAAGAAGAGAATGGACTATCCTAGCGGGGCTGGTACCACTGCCTGTTGAAGATGATAAACCCGACTTTGTATCATAGACTTATATATAGTCTTGCGAAGCAATAATACGTTCGCCATTTTACCAGATCAATTTTCTCTCAAGGCAATTTGTGCATAATCGTCATAACCATGCTGTCGTGTGCTATGCTTTACGAAGGAGAAACGGGAAAGGCGCGATTGTTCCTATGTTCTCTGGTCATTAATAGAACTCGCGGAGCGCCAAGCTCGATATTGACTGTGGAAAAGCTGATGGGCGAGAGATGCGAGAGATACGGAAGCCAGTGCCGAATTTGTCATAGTCTTCACCTTTCTCCTCCCTAGTACTAAATTCTAAATTAGCAACTAGATAATATCAAGGTGGTAGTTTTCGCGTGGTCATGTTCACATTCTTGGTTAGCGACTGCTTATTGCTTAAGGGGAATAGCCGCCTTCCATTTCCCCCTTCCTAGTGTATGTATGAATTCCTTGAGAAGTACCAGCCAGGGTTACTATGAAGTCAACTGTACCTGAACTACTATTGGGGATGTGAATGGTCACCCGACACATCTGGAAGCTTCAAGCCGCGACTGCTTTGGCCACCCATCCCGATGGCTTGAAATGACGTAAGTATAAGTGCCAGTATGTTCATCAATAGGTGGCCATAGCTAACGACTTGTGTGCTCTTCAGGAATGTGGTCGACGTGCCAACTGGTATCCTTCACCACTGTAGTGGCTGGACGACCCTGGCACTCATGGAGGTGCCGCATCTACCCGATTACCCGTTCAATTATAAGCCAAGAACGGAAATAAAATGGATGGGCTTATAAACGGGATCTCGGCGATTGGGCACGATGGCAACCTCAGTCTCAAAGGCATTTACTTCGGTCAGAACCACGGTTTCTACTGCACAATGTCCCAGTCCATGTCTGGGTTCTCTTCTGGGGACATGATGAACGTCAGGCGTATGAAGAAGGATTCAGAGGGCTGTCGCCGGTCGGATATGATTACCAATGAAGAGATCGGGGAATGATTGGGACAGACCGGAATATTCTACAGTGACCTTGGCAGCATTTTAGACACCAAAAGATCTGCATCTTATGTATATCTATGGGCTCCAGGGCGGTCAAATGCTCACAAAAGCGGCCCCGAGCTCGAAATAATGCTGCAGGGAGACGAGAATCTCGTAAATAACCTAGTCATTGATTGATTGAAACAGCAACGAGAGACGAACTTCGGATGATTATACAAGGATTGAGCCTAGAGGTTGAGTGCCCGTTTCTCTTGGCACAACTGATCCGATTCAATCCAACGCATAGCCATGGCCCCACAGGAAATGCACAACATCCATGTCCAGTCTGTCCAGAGTACCTCGTGGAGAGTCGAAAGCCTCTACTTAAGATCAAAACGGTCTAGATTCATCACCTTGGCCCAAGCCGCCACAAAGTCCTTGACGAACTTCTCCTGTCCATCTGAGCTTCCATACACCTCAGCAACCGCACGGAGCTCGGCGTGCGAGCCGAAGATAAGATCGGCCCGAGTAGCAGTCCATTTCTTCTGACCACTCTTGCGATCGAATCCTTCAAAGATTTCTCCATCAACGGACTTCCAGGCCGTGTTGAGGTCTAGAAGGTTGAGGAAGAAGTCGTTGGTAAGTTTGCCAGGACGGGTCGTGAAAACACCATGAGAGGAACCATCATAATTAGCACCGAGAACACGGAGACCGCCCACGAGCACAGTCAATTCCGGAGCGGAAAGAGTAAGAAGATGCGCCCGGTCCACGAGGAACTGCTCCGTGCGGACCCTTGAAGTTCCCTTGCCGTAGTTACGGAACCCATCGGCGAAGGGTTCCAAATCAGAGAACGAATTCACGTCCGTTTGTTCTTGCGAGGCATCCATACGGCCCGGTGTGAAGGGAACCGCAATCCCGGCAGCCTGTTCCAGGGCGGCAGAGCCAGCCAGCACAATCAGATCAGCAAGAGAGACCCTCTTCCCACCCGATGCGGAAGCGTTGAAGTTATTCTGTACTCCTTCCAGCGCCGCCAACACTTCGGCCAGCTGCGGGGGGTTGTTGACCTTCCAGTCTTTCTGGGGAGCAAGGCGGATGCGGGAGCCATTAGCACCGCCGCGCTTGTCGGAGCCGCGGAATGTGGATGCCGATGCCCAGGCCGTAGAGATGAACTTGCTAGGATCAATGCCGGTGGCCAGGATGCTTCCCTTTAGTGCAGAAATATCAGCGTCGTCGATCACGGGATGATTCAAGGCTGGAATCGGATCTTCCCAGATCAACTCTTCGGAGGGGATTTCCGGACCTAGCCAGCGAGATCGGGGGCCCATGTCGCGATGCAACAGCTTAAACCAGGCACGGGCAAACGCATCAGCAAACTCATCAGGGTTCTCAAGGAAACGCCGCGAGATCTTCTCATAGATTGGATCAAAGCGGAGCGAAAGGTCGGTCGTCAGCATGGTAGGCAGGCGCTTCTTATTGGGGTCAAAAGGGTCTGGGATAATGGGTTCGGCATTCTTGGCCACCCACTGATTGGCACCAGCGGGACTCTTGGTGAGCTCCCAGTCAAACTTGAACAGGTACTCGAAGAAGAGATTGCTCCACTCCGTTGGCTTAGAGGTCCAAGTGACCTCGAGACCGCTGGTGATGGCATCGGGTCCCTTTCCAGAGCCGTACTTGCTGCTCCAACCCAAGCCCTGCTGTTCAATGGGGGCTGCCTCTGGCTCTCTGCCCACCTGATCTGTGGGCCCTGCGCCGTGTGTCTTGCCGAATGTGTGGCCACCGGCAATCAAGGCGACGGTCTCCTCATCGTTCATGGCCATGCGGCCAAAGGTCGTGCGGATGTCTCTGGCAGCCGCCAATGGATCAGGAACACCGTCGGGTCCTTCAGGGTTGACGTAAATCAGACCCATGTGAGAAGCTGCAAGTGGCTTTTCTAGATCACGCGTGTGGATGTCCTTGGGGCCCTGTTTCGACTCATCATAACGGTCCTCATTGCCCATCCAGGCGCTCTCGGCACCCCAATAGACGGACTCGTCGGACTCCCAGGTATCGGGGCGGCCACCAGCGAAACCAAAGGTTTTACCGCCCATCGATTCGATAGCAACATTGCCGGCCAAGAGGTACAGGTCAGCCCACGAGATCTTATTACCGTACTTTTGCTTGACAGGCCATAGGAGTCGGCGAGCCTTGTCGAGACTGGTGTTGTCAGGCCAGCTGTTGAGAGGGGCGAAACGCTGCTGGCCTTGGCCGCCACCACCACGACCGTCGAAGACACGGTAGGTGCCAGCACCGTGCCAAGCCATGCGCACGAAGAGACCGCCATAGTGGCCAAAGTCGGCGGGCCACCAATCCTGGGAATCCGTCATCACAGCAGTGAGATCCTTCTTTAGTCCTTCGTAATCCAAGCTCGCAAAGGCCGCCTTGTAGTCGAAGTCCTTGTCGTACGGATTGGTCACGGCCGTATGCTGCCTAAGGATGTTGAGCTTCAACTGATCCGGCCACCAGTCGAAGTTCCTGGTGCCGCCGCCACCAACGTTGGATTTCTTAACAGGGCATTCAGCCATGGTGACGATGTCGGTCTCGAGAGTGTTGGGTAGATTTGTTCTAGGAAAGCTATGAGACGGTGGTGAGTGTGAGTAGGTGACCTTGGGCGAAACTCATGCAGGCTGAAAGAGTAATAAAACTCACCAATTATCCCAACAGGAAACCTCTAGTTCCTGTTGTCGTTCTTGTTGGGGTTTCTTGTTCTTTGAACGGGATTTTTTATTCCACCTTTTCCTTCTAGTGGAGATAAGACAGTGGTGAATTGGACAAGTCCTGAGGCCATTCAGTCAGAGCAGGAGAGCAGATAAGCTCCTCGGAGGGAGATTCGGGAGCTTGGGACCTATTTGACCGGCCCCGCCCTCAACTCCACTTCCTGGAACGCGTGCCAAACGTGCCAAACCACGGCAGTTAGCTCATTTACCCCGCCGAAGCCAAGCGGGGGAGACGGTGGCATCATTGCTTTCAATTTGCTGCACTCTGAATGGCTACAGTCCCCCTCTGTCCCGGGCCAGGCCAATCGTGGTTTCACGGGCGTTAATGCGAAGAATCCTATTAGTAGATGGGACCTGCGAGGAAATGTGTGCTCGGATGCGGGGGGAGATCTATCAGATCATCAGTGGCTGCACTGACTGGCCTGGCACATTTTCGGAAGGTGGCATTAACAATCCGAAATCCTCGCGGGCTCGTGCTCGGGTATACGCTTCAATGTTGTACTTCTATTGCTTCGTTGGTGCTGCTTGGTATCCAGCGGGAGCGGGACACGCAACATCCGACCGCGAGCGGCTGGGGTCGGTCCTAGGTATTACTCCCGACGATTCTTGTTCTCGCGTTTTCTCAAGAGCGGGGTAATGCCACCAATAGATCTCACGTGGAAACGCGATGGTCAAGTGAGCGTTAGATTGCGAAGCTTGATGTGGGTGGTGTTGGAAGTGGAACACGATTTCCCCTTTCGCTGGTTCGCACATCGCTTCACCGACTCGACGGGCATCAATGCACAGTCGAAGTCTAGGCTAAGTAGCTTCTGCTCGGGCGCGCCGGTCGGAAACAAGTACCGTGGGAAGCTTCGTTGTGTTTAGTGTACACACAGACTCGTCAGTATTGGGAGTAGGAGTCATTGATACATTGAGGCGCCCAGATCTGTCAGTTTATGCATTTCGTTATTCCACAGCATGCAGTATGTACCTCGGTACAGACATCCCGACTCCCTTAAAGCTTGGAGTGGGAGCTGTTTCATACCTCTCTACATTCTCGATGATGCTTGTTCAGAGTTTGGTTACGCTCAAGACCAGGTCAGCCAGTGAAACACCTTATAATTGTATTATAAAGCATCTGTATGGACCTTCCTTAAGACAGTCCATCGCTGTTTACGACCCCAACCCCCAAGCTCTGAATATCCAGCTCTTGTCACAAACCCCGGCCATCGTCAGCTATCCCTGGGCACTATTTTTCAATCGGAGAAAAGAGGGTGGTAAAACCGAGTCATTTAGCCTCACATACCACGAAGTACAACTCCATAATAGAACGGGACCCACGCATATCATGTCAAGACTGAGAGTGGGAACCCCGCTGATGAACTTGCAAAATAAAGCGTTCTTTCAGTGTTAGAGCGTGTCTTGAGGGTTTTCTCACCGACCGAAAACTATTGACCATTAGGATGAAAATACATTTATCTGGATTTATTCATTCCGGAAGGCGTGCCTGATAATCCTGGTGCTCTCGCCACGGCCGTCACAGATGACGACAGAAATCTCCACTCATCCATGAGCCAACGCTCCCCGCCTTTTCTACTTCGTCCACTAACTACAATTGGAATTTGGCTCTCAGGGCTCAACCTTGCAGCCAGTTGACGGCAGGGGGCAGGCGGGAGACTCTGTTTCAAAGCATGGCCTGTTCTAACCTCGAAAGAGGCTCGCATTCGAATCGCAGAGGTTTCAACTTCTTTTTTTCTTTTCTTGCTCACCATTACTTATCCACCCTCAAGCAATCATCCTTCGCACTCAGTCCGGGATTTCGCCTGTCTTATTTCATATTTTCATTCCTTTTCAACTCGCCCTAATTATCCCCCTGAACTGGAAATCAATTTTCGACCAGAACATGATTTCTCAGTTCTCGTACCAAGCTGATCCGGAACATTGGGCCCTTTGAAGGATATCCGGCCCTATTGGTTTAAATCATGGCGCGGCGGTCTATCCCTGTGTTACTGTTCCTGGAGACCAGGGATGTGTGCTGGTCTTGGATCCGTGCCTGATTATCATAGAAATATCTTTCTTAAACACAATCTGAGCACATTTTGCAGACGCGGAATCGGCGTTCCAATCCGGCGCTGATAAGTAGCACCGACGTGCTCGTGAAAGCCATGGATTTCCAGGCTTTGAGTCATCTTGCCCAAGCCTCTACTCTGCACCGCTATTGTACACCTCTTAACAGGTGGTGGACATGGACATCGGAAATTCGTGGCAGTTCCACCCCGGATCGAGACTGCCACGAATTTCCTGTGGCTTGCGTCGTTGGGCGGACTCGCAGCGATTGGGGCCGGATCTACAAGAGTGCAACTAACTTGAGCCATTTAAAATTATGTTATTTCCGAGCTGATGTTTGGGCTGGGCTGAAATGCCGGTATTTGGGGTCTTGGTTGGACTCTTAAAGGGTGTGGCGCTTCTAAACCAGAAAGATCTGTTCTGGTAGAACATGGATTCGGAGCTAGTGTCTCTAGTCTTCCAGCTAAAGATCGGCCCGAAAAGCGGTCATCTCGATTCCTCATCGGAGGATCGACGACCAATCCTCAATCTAGTCAGCTTCTCAAGAAACAAGTCCGACGGTCTTACTCTATGGATATAATGGAATTTTCGGATGTCCGTCTAATGAACCGGTACGGCGTGGATGCGAGGGAGGCAAAGAGGACCGACGAGTACTTAAAGGCATTAATTCTTCTCCTGCTCCGCGAGGCCTGAACACCCGTTTCTGCTCCTTAACTATCAATACGTTAATAACATTAATATTAATACCAAATGGCGACTCGTAGCATATGCTCCGTCCTTCTTACGGTTCTCTTTGCCGTGTTATGTCTTGCAGAGACCCCAGCTGAGGTGTATGACGATGGAACCAACAAGAACGCACCTATTCTCCTGAACATTGGCACCGGAGGCGCGGGGCAAAGTGGTCTAGTTAAAGGTTTGTTTATATTTATCCCGCTATTCCCCATGCGTAAGACTCAGGATTTGGAATTGTCTGCTGATGAGTCCAGAACTTGCCCAAGCGTTTATCAAATTTAGTACGGGGAAGGGCAAGAGTCCCTTCCGGGTCGCCTGGTATAAGAGCGATACGACATACACGATACAGAACCTCGAGACCGGCGCAGTCGATGTTGGGATAACTTATAATATCGCAGCCGAAGAAATTGCCATCAAGCAAGGAATCGCCAAAGACCCAGCCTATTACGCCTTCCGCGATCACTTCGTCCTCGTCGGACCCAAGTCCAATCCTGCTAACATCGATGGATCATTGAATATCACGGATATCTTTGCCCAACTTCACGAAGCTGCTGAAGACCCCGCAAATAATGGTACTGTGAGGTTTCTGAGCCGATACGACAAGTCTGCCACGAATATCAAGGAATCAGAGCTGTGGGCTCGCATCGGACAGGTTCGTCTTTCCTTTTTTTTTTTTTTTTTTTTTTTTTTTTTTTTTTTTTTTTTTTTTGCGTGGGACCATAGTGCCATTCCTATATCGTCACTACTCCCAGCTAACGTGTTTCGATTGTTCAGGTACCATGGGCAACGGCATACTCAACCTGGTATCATCAATATATCTCCTTTCCCATCCAGGCCCTCACTGCAGCGATTCTCCTAGACGAATACACCATCTCCGACCGCGGCACGCTACTATCCCTTGACCCTGAGCTGGCCAACCAGACCACAGTATATAAGGCCGCCACGGATGATGCACACGATGACCTCCTGAACCCCGCTCATCTACTCGTTGGGGCAAAGGCGGTAAATAGCCAGGAAGCACAGGACTTTGCTGACTGGGTAGTGTCGGATAAAGGGCAGTCAGTAATCAGTGGGTTCAAGAAGAACGGCCAGCAGCTGTACAGCCCAGCCCCGTAAAATCCGGACAGATGATGAGGTTGGGGGCCACAGAAACCAAATGTACTACGAGTTATTTGATCGTACATCCTGATAGAATGGAACATCTTCGACACTGGCAACGAAACATCAATTTGTTTCTCAAGCTGCCTGCTTTCCAGCTTTGAAATCCTCCTTCCTCTCGTTTTCCATCGATTCTATGATGACGATGGGGCTTTAGCCTCGAACGTAGCGAGTGGCTTGCTCCTGATTGCATCTTTCAGGCTCTCTCCACCCTCTCAGTCTAGCTGGTGAGCGGCGTTGAGCTCGTCGGGAACAGGACTCTATTTTCCTCAATCTAGACCTCCATCGCCTCTGTTCCGATAATATCGAGATTATTCGCAAGTCGCTCGTGACATGGTTCCAAGGGCAAGTCATTCACATCCTCTCTCAGGGGTTGTCGGCTTTACGGCTTTACGACTGAGAAGAAGCGAGCGGAGAATGAGATATGATTGGGCAATGGTAGCGGAAATAGTCACCCAATCCAAGGTGGCGTAAAACTGAAAGTGCAAGAACATAACATAAACCTAAGAGCGTCATTCAGCGAAGCGAGGTTATTAACTAGTCTCTCGAGGTCAGCTGTGCCTTTGAAGTCTGAAGCTATCTCGAAGTACTCACAGGCACTAATTTGCTGGATAGACACAAAGTTTTACTTCGGCAATTGGTTTATCGAGGAATGCGGTAAGATAGTCGAGGCTTTCACGCGGCATGTTCCCGAGTCGGGCGTCTGCTTTCTTCAATGGCTTTCGGGGGTTGCTTACTGCACACGACAGCCCGAGATATTCTCCAACCTATTTGAATCAAGTTTCGTTGTGAATGACTGATTTGGAGAGGTATTCTTCGTTGCTTCACCGGCGAAGGGATGAAGGCGGGAAACTAGGTGGCTGAGGTCCTCGTCTCCAGTGTAAGGTTGGAAGCGAATCTTGTTGGTCAACGAGATGGCAAATGCAACAATGAGATTTGAAGCGGTCTGACAGAAAGAGAGAAGCCGGTATTCCTAGAGACCATACCCGAGGTTCTCATGTCATAGACATTACATTTAAGATGTGCAGTTTTCTCAGGGTCCCTTTCCTTGGAATGAACCCACAATATCCTTCCGAGATTCTGCAACGCGAACATGACTTGAGCCCAGTGCTTCCTCCCTCCTAAACATCACTCACAGGGCCCCTTAATCCTCTATACTCTAATACTGTAAGATTAAACTTCAACCGCTATGGAGGCTTATGGGAACAATCTGATGAATGCGAGGAGAGACAAGCCTCCACAGCATTTTCTTGGCGCCGACGACTGGGTCGATTAGTCAGCCTCTTCTGTCTGATCTGGGATGCCCGGCCCATTATTGAATCCTGTGAGAAACTCTTCTCCCTGTGCACAAGGGTTGAGCGAATGTCTGAAAACAACGTCTTATTTCTCCTATTTAAGATTTCAGTTTTTGCCCGCGAGGGTCTATCAAATATACAACATGGCAGATATAAGGAATACACCCGCCGAACTGCCCAATATCACCCTTTTTCGGGGTTGGGCCGACTCTGGAAATCATGTCTGGTCTCCGTTCGTGATTAAGTTGGAGGCCCGCCTTCGGTTCGCTGGGGTCAAGTACACAACCGACTCTGGCTCTCCTATGACGGCCCCAAAAGGCAAGATTCCCTATGTTGAACTCCGAGGTCAAGGTCTCTCGTCTTTTCTCAACTTTGGCGGCGAGATTGAGGCGGACTGGACCATTCGTAGAGGTGATGACGGCTCACCTATCGCTAGTTTGGGTGACTCGACACTCATAATCAAGGCGTTGACGGCACCAGGAGTGCTTCCAGATATAAATGAGAAGCTTTCACCTGAAATGAAGTGTCACGATATGGCCCTAAGAGCTCTGTTGGAAGACAAGCTTTATTTCTACCATGTTCGTTTCTGCTCTCCGCAACTCTCTCCCCACTCCCTCCCTACCTGGCGTGGTCTATCGAAAATGAATGAACTGACGTTGTGTGATATGCTATTATAGACAAGAGAACGTTGGATTGACAACTACTACACGATGCGCGACCACGCACTTTGGAGCATCCCTTATCCTGTCCGCGTTGTGGTGGGCATCCTAGCCTATAGAAAGCAAACCGCCATGCTTCATGGCCAGGGGACGGGCCGTTTCAATGATCAAGAAGTCAAGCGGTTTAAGGGAGAGATTTGGCAGAGCATAGACGGCCTCCTTCGGGCCTCGAAAAACTCCGCCAAGGACAAAAATGAGCCTTTCTGGGCGCTTGGGGGAGATGGCCCCACAGAGGCGGATGCAACTCTGTTTGGATTCGTGGTTTCGGTGCTGATTTGCACAGCGTAAGTTGGATGATTTTATATCCTTGATGAGCAATGACTCCTGCGCAATGGAAACACAAGATTGCTAATGAAAGTAGCGGGCCGGAGTCAAGAGAGATAATTCGAGCGTTCCCTACCGTTATTGAGTACGCTGAGAGAGTACACGACAGGTACTTCCCGGATTATCAGAAATGGGACGAGCCCCGTATCTAGTAGCTGCAGATATTTCTTGGTTATCATAACCTGTGGGTTCGTCCAGGGCGTCGATGGGTTTCATTGACTTGTGAGGACCTATTGTATCTATTGTGTCTTATGAGAACGCTATATCCTGTAACAGTGCCTCCCATGCCGTTTCAGCTCTCCCTTCGATTAATATCCTGATATTTCTTGTGAAAAGGCCACAAGTTGCCAACAGTCATACCGGGCGGTATACAAGTTCGACCGTTTGAGACAAGTAATGAAAGGGTGCTTTCAGATTACGATTTAAATACCTCTTAGCTCCTCTCACAAATTTTTAGAAGTCTGCTCGAGTGTAGACTACAGCACTGCCAAAGATTTCTCAACACTCCGCCATACCTTCGCTGGGAAGTACCCGCTGATCCAGTAATGGCCACGAGTGTCCTTCCCCGTGATTAAGAGCAAACCCCGGCTTCCGAGCCCCCTGATGTCACAATGCATATATCCTACCTTCCCGGCTTTTGAGCTTATCGCGGGATCCTTTTCGTTCCCATCCACTACACGTACAACGGCTGGTGAGAAGTCAATCTCGTCGTAAAATCGCGCCCTACCCCAGTTCGTGAATGTCAAAAAGTCGCTGCTTGGCTCGCCAAAGAGAAGTATGTTTCCATACTTTTTAATGGACTGATGCATGAGGTACGCCTGGCCATGTGCTTGCTTAGTCGTCGTCTGCTCGGATACGGCCTTACGAACTTCAGCAGCGGCTTGTCCGAGAGGTTTACGCATGAAGCGTTCCCGTTCAGAGATGACAAAAGCGCCAAGGTATGTGTTTTGGACGTACGCAGCTTCAGGGTCGAATAGCTCGCCCAGGCGCGTGCGTAGCTCGAAGATGTTTTTGACAATGATGTGACGCTTTGAACAGCGGCTCAAAAAGAGTCTGGTGAGCCATGCAACGAGGATGTCATTATCGCTTAGAAGTGGCGATTTCCCATCTGGTGTCCTTTCTACTGCACCATCGTCAAAACCCATCGTCAGATCTTCTTGTACTTTGTTTCGAAGAGTTGCCATAAACGCTGCCGGAACGCAGATGGTCTTGGAATAAGGTTTGGGACCAAGGAGAAGACCGCTAATATAACGGATGTTGAATGTGAGACCCTTGAACCCTTTGAGCTCCTTGTTTGCCAGTACATATGGCTCTTCTGGAGGGGAGGCACCGAACGAGGCTAGGGGATCCTCACGAAAGCCCTCCAACGGCGGAACTTGGTCCTCTTTACCGGCAAGGGTATGAGACCAGTTGAGGGATACTAGTGTCGCATCCCTGAAGGAGACAATATGTAGCGAAAGTGATGGTTCGTCGGAGCTGAGGTAGTTGACCAGTGTTTGGGGCGCATTAGGCCTCGCACCTAATTGGCGAAAGCTAGCCGGACCCTCGTGAATGGAGGGGAGGGTGGACGATGTGCATGTTGGGAATTCAGATGCCAGCGGATGCTTCGCTATATCTAGATCATGGCTGACGTGGCTATATGCGACAGCCGGGCGATCCTGTGTATATTCTGTGGGGACGTGGAGTTCGAGTTTGCGTGTCTGTTTCTGGATAAAGAGAGCAAGATGGATGTTAGAGAAAGCTTGTTTCCAACAATCTTGAATGGCGAGTTAGCCTCAGTCTTACATTCAGACGGATCCGGGCTCCTAACTTCCTCCAGTCCCCAATGCCCAAAAGCCGGACCAACGCATGATGAACTTTGTCTGGATCCAGAACCTGGTCGAAACGGAGAGTCCAACATAAGGTGAAGTCCCGATTCACATACACGTCATCCCAAAAGTGCATCGGCACCACTGTATCCGAGGCAATTCGAGGAGGTGTTGCTGGCTTCTTGAATCTAAAACACATTATGATTACCAAGGGTAGTTGGGAAAAGAAAACGTGAGAGGGCTGGGAATATTTAGAATACGGGGAGGAGAGCTGGCGATGGACACAGATCACCACGCTCTCTTGAGCGTCTGAAAGGGGAAGACATTACCACATTTTATAACGAACCTGCTCCCGCTGCACTCGCGCGCACTCTTGGCAAGCTCTGTTCAGGGAAGCCAAGCATGTCCATCCACCAACAACATTGCACTCATGGTGGGAATATACGATTGAGTGATCATGTAGGATTCAAGCCACTGCACTCAGCTCAATGCCAAAGGTGAGGAATGCATTCTTCTTCTGGCATTAGTTTCATAGGACTGACCAATGTGCCAGCCCAGGCAGTACACGCCAAGCCGTAGTATACTATGAATGGGCTGCAACCAGGCGCCGAGGCAATGAAAATGTAGGACCTGATTGGCCCACCATGACGTCTCGTTAACCCTTGATGCTTCGGTCAGGCGTGGATTCTTTCCGGTGGACAAGGCCTGTTGATGGCCGTTGCAACGGCCGGGCTGGGCAAGATGTGACTTGGACTCCAAGTGTCAAGGACTTGCCGTCTCGATTACTTAATGGTGTGTAGGGACGGAGCTCATCCGCACCCCTCCAAGTGTCACCTTCTTGCTTCATCGCTCGCCGAGATTGATTGATAAGATAAAACCAAACCCCTGTCGAAGTACATTGACACGGTCAACCTTACCGGGCTGTAATTGGGATAGCGTGGGGAGAGATGCATCCCTCAGACCATGCAAGCTAGGGCCTGTTCGTATTCGACAAAGGCTGGCCGATATCGGTCCATCAGATTTAGACGTGAGCCATCTGGAAACTAATGAAGTGAGATTGTAAAGAGTAGAATCTATGCACATCTCAGCGGAGAGCGAGGGAAGTCTTAAACCGAAAGGTTTAAGGTATTCCACTGCCCAGGCGATTGTTGAAAATTAAGCTGCCATGGTTGAGTTTGAAGAACAAGGCTCTCTCTCTCTCTTCTCTCTCTCTCTCCCGA